>JAMKCH010008056.1:0-38005 GCA_023653785.1 Ophioderma brevispina
CAGAAACCTAAACCAGAGGTCGGTAGATGGTGTGTCGATATACCCAATTTTGTGATTACATTTGCTGACAATATTTTGATGTGACTATTCCAAACAGTATAGAAGAAATACGATACTAGTACCTAGACAGGGCTTGTGCGGTATCCCCTCTCGATTAACAGCATTAAGAATATTTTTACAACACATTTTAAGATGTTATCGAGTGGAAAAGAGAAGCCGATCATGGATGTATATGGCTGGTGTATTGGCGTGGCGTCGTAAGATGAATTTTGACAAATGGGTCGAAGTTATGAATGAAAAGATTTGGGAACATTCGTTATCAAATCAATCAATCAAATTTACGGTATTTCATCTCAATATCAAATATACAATATATGATAACAATAATAGGTGATTGATGTGTGGGAACCACTGCTCAAGCTAGCATTGGAGTGGCAGTGGTCCTTGAAACATAGGTTACAGTTAATTACAAGGTGGAGGAATAAAAACAAATGACCTTGGTTGTGTCCGCCATTTTGAATTTTTACGTAACATATACCTAAAATATGTGTTATCATCTATAAAAGCGTAGTTTCATTATCTTTAATTTGCTGCAAATATCATTAATATTGGTTAGGTACAGACCGAGCTATCAGAGTTGAATCAAAGTAGTCGGTTTTGGGCTCTGTCCACGGATTCACATTAAAATGGACCGGCGTTTAGAAGAAATCGGGCTATTTATTGACTGCAGAATAAAGTGACGCTATTTGCACCCACGAAATTCAGTCACAATTGACCACCGATGCCCTCGTAACGTTTCTTTGAGTCTTCTTTTCATCATCACAAATAAAAAATCATTTGAATAATAAATAAACTTGATAACATGTATCAGGTTCTGGAGGAGTTGAATGAATTTACCATATAAAGGAACAGACATCGGTGACCACCTTTGGAGGTTTACAAATATTGCCTATATTTGTAGACAAAATCTCTCACATCTGTTTACCACTTTATTTAAAACATATACACACCCTTATACATCATTCGAGGAGTTATTTGCTTATGCCTCCGTGCATTCAAATGGATCGGGATAGGGAAAGAGCGGACTACTTGATTCAAAACGACTGTAGCTCGGCCATGATATACTTGCCGATTGGAATTATCTTTGCAACAAAATAAACGAGAATGGAAATAGGCTTCCGATGACACCACATACAGAGTGGCTCCCAAAAAAGGTTTACACTTTTTCGTTGGTAATTTCTTAAAAGTGGGTAGGAATATAAAACTGGTTTGAAGATATTTATTAAACTACAATATCTTGTTGGAACCCGGTGAAAACGGCGTTGAAAAACAAGCTGAAATGACAACACATGGCCGCCACCTTCTAGAGAAAAAAGGTCAATCAAAAAACACTTTGCACACACGGAAGTCTATGGCACTCTGTCGGTGGTCACAGATTATATATGATTGATACCCACATTGAACAACGCACCCAGTCATGGGACTGTATTGATTAATAACCACAACGGTAAGAATTACAAGCATCTCAAATTATTGACAAGTTCTCTATAAATTTAAAAAATAAAATGGCTGCAATATTTCTTCTTATGATTTTGTCCCCACCAGGCCAAACATTGAAAATGTACACGCAGAGTCTTGATCAGTATTGACAAGAAAAATAAGTCTCATTCAATTTAAAATTTTCCCCAAATTAAAAATCAACTTACTTATATGTAACAAATTTGGGAAATTTCAGTCACGTTTCAGGGTCGAAATATCTTTCATTCATTTTTCAAACGGTTAAAACTCCGCACAATCTCAAGGGTGTTCAGAAGTTGTTCGTGAATAGGACATACATTCAATTAATGGTATTGATATGTTAACCACTCCACGATTGCCCCATAAGACTTACAGTGGCAAGTGGGTTTGGGGGTACCATTTTTCTCTTACACGATCGGCCCTTTTTGTTATTGGAGCTTTGTTTTCAACACCGTTTTCACCAGGTGCTAACAAGATGTTGTAGTTAATAAATATCTTCAAAAACTTGTGGAATTTTTTATTTTTGTCCACCACTTTTGAGAAGTTTGCAGACATAAAAAGGGTAAACCTTTTTTTCGACCACACTGTATGTTAGAATATGTTATTTAAAAATTCCAAAAATGGTGGACACAGTGAGGGTCATTTTTTTACTCAACCTTGTAGCGAATAAGAGGATGTACGAACATTTATCAGGAAACACTACTTAATAATATGAAAATACAAAAATACAATAGAAGTACGGGTTTTCTAAAAAAAAAGAGAACACTCAAAGCGCCCTCTATTTCACGAGAGAAGAATAAAACGTAAACATCCAAATTCTCACACATCTAAAAGTTTAATTCGTTAGGTTTCGACACCGAAAAAAAAAAAATATTTCCAAAAGGACACCGATAGTGACGAGTTATGGCCGATGACAATACAATTATCCAAGCACCACTCTTTTGTTTATTGGGTTGCTTTTTGCTTTTGTGATAAGAGGTCAGTTCTGATATTGAAAAGGTTCAAATAGAACTTCCAAGATCTAACTCATTCTTCTTTATGCGCTGCTCTGCCTCTAAGACTGATGAAATAAATCTCAATGTCACTATCCTTTGTGGACAGGGAAGATATAGACCTCTCAAACCCCAACCAAGCTGGTAGGGAGTACCTGTGAAGTACTCCGATAGCTACAGAGGTACTCCCACTACTGGTGGCCCTCAAGGTGTAGAGTCAATAGCAGGCAATTCACTATTTGGGGGGCCCTGCTAAGTAAACAAAGCGATGTGCACCAATGGCTGGGTTAATTCACAAGTATTATTGTAGATCTGCATCGCTTATGCATCACGGGGTACCTTCAGTGGAACAGAGTGGAACAGAGCTAACAGTACGCATGATTTTGTTAGAAGCAAATCGTTTACTGTGTCTTTTTATTCCTTTTAAACTACAAGAAAATAGCTGAAAAAATCGGCTTGTTCATAGTGCTATGAGGCAGAAGTGGCTTGGGACAGCTATAAAAACAACCCTTTTCTTGTCTAAGTGATGTAGGCGTGGATGTCGTGAGGGAGGGTACATTGGAGTGGGGTATTTAGGGGAGTTCGTAACATGACCCAACACATTATGAATTCGGAAACCTTAACGGAATAACAGTGGCTTTATTCCGTGAAGGGTTTCCGAATTCATAAGTGTGTCAGTGAAAAAAATTGGTGTCAGATGGGGGTCAGGTAACGGAAACTCCCGTATTTTAGTAGGTAGATACATCGGAAACGTCGGAGCATTTTACTGTGGGACGTACCGCTGGGTGGGGCGCCCTACTATTGCCTCCGGGGGCGAAAAATTCTTATAATATTTAGGGGTAATATTTTAATCACATAAGTTACGCCATTATGCCATTTTTGAACAGTACAAAACATCGCGGTTACCGGGCCTGGGAACTTCATTTGTCTGGAAAAAAGTAGGCCTTACCCCAGAATATTTAAAAATGGTTCTTAATATGTTAAAGGGGTGGGTGGGGAGGGTGTCCCCTTCCGCGCCAAGCGCGGACCCCTTTAACTGTTTATTTCCAAAGCACGTTTTCGCGTGAAAAATGAGGGAACAAAATTGAAATACCAAAAAAGGATCACTTTATAATGAATACAGTTATAAATAAGATCAAGGTTTTTTAAAAAGTAGATGAGTTAGGTAGATGCCAATTGATGATTGAGTTATGGGCGGGTTTGGACTTGTCCATACTCAAAATAGGTGGCTCAGGACAATACCCAGAAACTTTCGTTCTCGACATACAAAGCGATCGGATGGAAAGAAAATGCCAAACTACACATAAAGTTACGGTGTGCGTCTCAGTCAATAATTTGTAATTTGTCTACCATACCACGAATTGGTTTTAAACATTGCCTACAACACCTGATCATAAATTTAGAAGGCTTTCAGTCTCCGTGGGTACAATGCGAACTTTTATCTTACACTATTCATACCCCATAAGCTTCACCTGATTTCTACTGAAAACTATCCTGGTTTAGTTTTAGTTGAGCGTTATTTGAACATTTGCTAGGGTTTATGCTTTGACTATTGAGTGGGACTGTGAATGGGCCCATCCATGAGGGTGGGCTATAATGGCTATAGCGCACATCATAACACAAAACACGGACTAAAGTTTTTATATACTAAGCCCTCCATTCATACGTCCACTGACAAAAAAAAGGAGAGGCTATTCCACTATCAATGGAATCTAGTATTAATGGGTAGGTTTATGTGAACGAACATAAGTCATTTGACCTGGTAGAGTTCACATATTGAAGCGGCAGGGGTTGATGTGGGAGAGGTGGTTCTCTTTCGCGCAAAGCGCGAAAAAAACCCAAAAACCCTTGCAATGTTCATTTTCCAAGTACGTTTTGTGAAATTTGATGGAGACAATTTAAAATTAGCAAAGTTCACTGTATAATGAAATATAGTCATCTAAGATCAAACGGCCTTAAGGGGGGTCTACATTTGTACCCGACCTTCGCACTGCTTAATTGTCGTGTACCAATATATAACTTATGCTTGTCGTATATCATATTGTAGCCATGTTGAAAAAGTTTGAAAAAATTAGTTTGAGTTTGTTGCCATTGGTCACTGAACAGGGCCCTAATGGAAACCACGGGAACAAACGTAAACTGCTACTGGTAACTTGCATTTACACATACTTGGGTAGAAGGTGAATGGGTTATAATAGTGAGCAGAAAACATGGAGCCAGATTTTTGATATGGTTGCCATGGCAAAAGCGATGAAATTAGGAAACTTTATGCCATAATTCAAAAATTGAAGGCCCAATTCAAAATCCGGTTCCATGGTGTCATAGCCCTTTCCATGCTTGATATGTGCAAGCGTTATGTTGTGATACACCTAAGTTTTTGAGTTACATTCGTTCCCGTTTCATTAAAATCCCGATTTCACCATTGAGCTATTGACGCGAAAACGTATGAATCGGAACTACTAACAAATTGCAAAAAACTATTACTTTGGCCCAAATCCTGGAATAATTGTAATTATTTAAAATACATTACATTTTTAGTATAGGGATGAATAACGGGTTTAATTAATTTGTTAAAATAATTGTCTTACATATCACTGGGTGAGTGATAATAAAGAGATACAGAAAAAATGCTGTCGATATCAAAATTTCGAGGTTGGTTTGCTGCCTAATGAATTTATTTAAGGTTGTAAAAAAAAAAAAAAAAAAAAATAATAGTTAATTAAAATTTATTTGCTAAAAAACAGGGTGAGCACTTTACATACAAATGTATACAAAAAGCATCGAACTTGCGCGACTTGCTTGCTTAAATCGAGATAAAATTGAACGGAATGTCCTATTTTACCTTTACCCTCCCCCTTTCAAACAAAGCAAAAATGAAGCTGAAGTTTACCATTTCATTTCGTGATATAATCTCAATTAAGCTATTAGACTCAAATTGTTTCAATTGAAAACCAGACCCTTATAAAGTAACTTGAGTAAATGGGTAAGGTTTGTATTTGAACAAACATTAATCGTACAAATTGATTTGGAGAGTTTATATATGAAGCGGCGGGGGTGGATGTGGGAGGGTGCCCCTTCAGTGCGAAGCGCGGAATCATTGCCAATGTCATTTTCAATTACATTTTCTCGGGGATATTTGCTGGACAACTGGCAATAGCCAAAGTTCACATTATAGTTACAAGATCAAAGGCCTTAAAAAGTAAAAAGTAGTTATGGATCGAGGTTTTATTTAGAAACCGTAATTCAATCGAACATGGAGAGTTCATATATAAGCGGCAGGGGCTGGTTGCGGTCCCGCGGCGAAGCGGCAGGGGCTGGTTACCCTAGCAATGTTTGCTTTCCAAAACAAATTTTCAAAATTGATAAAACCTTGTTGAATTTTTTTAAGTGGTTCACTATAGCAAAATAAGATTAATCGGCTTACAAGAGTAAAGACATAGTTGATGGTTTACGTTAGGTTTGATTTGAACAAACCATAAGTCAAATGTATTGTGCGGGGAGGTGAAACCACTAGAAAAGGTTTTTCTAATCATATTTTTTTCTGTAAATTTGCGAGAACAAATTTGAAAATAGGCAAATGGTACTTATCCATTGGACGACCAGTATACGGGGGCTTTCGCTTATGAGACTCCTCTGCAGAAAGCAGCAACATCAATCCTTTTTCATAGAATGACGAATGCGATGGCATCTTTTTTTTTGGGGGGGGCACTCCCCATTTTGGAGGTGACGCGTAGTATGCTGTTAAGCATTCAGCATCGTTGTCATAGTGACCACACACCATATTTTGGGGAGTATTTTGGAAATTTTTCACCAAAGACCCCTATGGTAGAAAAATTTTTGCTAAAATTCAACCAAAACCATGTTTGAAAATTTAGCAAGGATTCTGATAATTTGTTCTAACTGGAGGCTTTAATTCATTACTTAGCTGGACAACCAAAACAAGGGCGCCATTGTTAATAGATTCTGCAATTTGCTTCGTTGTGAACGACATCTCCGTTCATTACTAACAGTCTAAGGTCTACCATGCTTGTTAGACGTTTGCAATTTTTTTCAACACTGTTCAAGAGGGGGGCAGCAGTTTATGACGAATGGAGATAAATGCCCAATTGCTTGTTATAGGAAGTTTGCAAAAGTTGCTTATATTGGGAACACAAGTTCAATTACTTCATTGATAACCAGGAATAGCCGAATTATTGCTTATGCTTGCATACTCCAGCGAAACCTGTGACGAGCGGTGTCGAGTGGGCGGAGCTTCAGCGGTGCAACATCCAACGATGAAAGTTCTGGACAAACAGAGATCGCCCCAATTAGAGGACGATTTATTTCAACACAGTTAAAGTGATCGTCAAGGGTTTTTGGAACTGTCGCGAGTATTCTAGACTTTTGCTAAATGTTCTAGTGGGCGACCATAAGTTTATTACTTATTGGATTATTAGTTAACCCTCGCAGTGTTTTCAAACATGGTTAAGGGCGATCGGTTTAATCACTGGATAGACCAGGCTCCAATGTTGTTAGACTTTTATAAATTCCATTAACGGCCGCCATAGACCCAATAGTTCATTACATTATTGCATAGCTGAATTGGGGCGTCATCCGTATTAGGAATCTGCCAAATTTGCTTAATTAATAGGCGTCATTAATTCATTATTATGGATAACCAGGAACATGGGCGCCGCTACTTGTTAGACCTTCCAAATTGTCTAAGGGCGGCGCATCAGTTTAATACTTCATTGGATAACCAGAAAGATTAGGACATCATGGACCTATGGCAAATGCTTCTAGGGGCGGCAATTTGTTTCCACATGGTGGCAGAGTGTAACATAAAGTGAAGCCTTCAACAGGGCGCTGTTGTTTTTTGCGTTCTTATCAATCGCTCTTTTGCGCTTCAAAAGGGGCGGCATACTTTCATTCCTTGACATTGGATGAAGAGTATTGTAGTATAGAGGTGCATTGCAGTATTCTTCCATAATGTTTCTATCAAAGGGCGGCATCAGTATTGGAAAGGGTGCTATTGCATATTAGACGTCAGCATTTTGTTTTCAAGGACGGCGTCAGTTATTCCTTCACTGAACGACCCAGTATAGGGGGGCGTCACAGATCATATGTGTGTTGAACGTCGACTCAGTCATGTCGTTTGCATTTGAGAGCCGCCATCTTTCACTTTAATCTGCAAGTAAGCTCTAAGAAGCGGGATCAGTTTATTATAAAACTTTTTATGGTGACTATAGTATCATGAGCATAGGGGCGCCATTTCTTACCAGAGTTTTGCAAGGCATAGAGACCGTGTTAGTCAGAACTTACTTGTTGGAGGAGTACCAGGAGGGCGTAATTGCAGAGTGCTGGAAATTGTAATGGGGTTTCTGGAAGTCGAAGGTGGGGGGGGGGCGGGGGCGCCCAAGGACGAGCGGTAAAATTATTGGGGACGTACTGTACGTTCTGTCCGCCCCGGTCCGACGCCAGTGGGTAGATAAACGTAAAATAACAGAATATCGTCAACGAATTAATTCAATTAAATGGAAACAAAATGTGAAATGTAATTGTATTTCCGTCATTACATACTGCTATCCAAAACAAATATCAGAGAGATGAGGAAAGAAGGAGGTGGTCGACTGCTACTTTCAAAAGATAAGACTGTTCACCGCCCTCATCTCAATCGGCTTAAATCCCACTCATGGACAAAAGACTTGCACTACTTGCTGGAGAGCATAAACCATTTTTTGTGTTGTACAACGGTCATTTAAATCCCAAAAACATTTCAATTACCCAGTTTCCAATTGGTATTTGAAAGGGCTATACATATGGTGTGTGACCAGTACAGCGAAAAGGTACTCGCATGCATCACATGCCATCAGTTATAAACACCTTGACCCCAATTTTCAAAGTATTTTTGGCACTTGGCACTTTCTGACACAAAAAAATTATGGTGAGATGTATGTAATATGCATTATCTAATCATCATCATATCATATTTCACAGGGAAATAACCGGCTATTGGTAAATGAGGCGAAAATCAATAACAGCTTTATTGACCCCCAAAACTTTGAATCAATGTGCTTACCGAAAAAGGGTCGTCGATTTTGCTGTGTTTCTTGGTTAAAAAGTCAATGATTCCTCAATTATTCGGCCAACGATAAAATAAATAACAATCAGTCGGCAACCTGGTTTTACCGATTGTCATGCCAGCAGAGTATATTTTAGCTGGAAAATTACTAAGCTATTTTAGTGGAAGAGTTCAATTACTCCTGTGGGTGAAACATTCCCGAACGGCTAGGCTTGAGGCGGTTGAACAAATTACTTCAAAGGTCTCTCCCAATCGAGTGGCCTTGAAGTTTCCAAAAGAGCTGATGAATGATAGTAACCCTGGGTAATCGCTGGCAAAATCGAGCTATCTCCTTTCTTTCTCATCTTCTTGCAAATAATCTACTTGATATCTGCCGAAAGTATACACAAAAAATCACCAGATATTAAATTACCAAATTTAAGCGAACCAAATTATTTCCGTATGGATGTTACATCATCCGCCGATGCGGTTACGTGTACAATTAAAATGAACGTCAAAGCTTGCCTGTGTATAAAGTGCTACACTCTATTATAGTGTAATTTCCCAAGAAAGATCTTCCAACCATGTGACCAAGGCGTTCCATTAGCATGGACAGAGGAGGCTTTTTTGTTTGTTTAAACACTACCAAGTAAAATATCAATAGAATTATGGATGAAAAGGCCACCACAAAAAATAATTACGTTAACCTATCCATTGTACGCTGATATTAAATCAGTTAAATAAGTCTGTCCCTCGATTACTTTACTCACCCCACGTGGCTGATTTACATGAAAGAAAGTAAATAAAAAAATAAATGTGGCCTCGGCAATCTGAGACTGTACGCAATGACGGTAAATAGCCACACTCCATCGATTTTAAAAAATTATGCTTGATGATTCCATTCACTGCCGATTTCACAGTCAGATTTCAAAGCCTTTTCATTTCAACTATACGCAACTGATTCGATTGCCGGCTCTTTTAAATTAAACATCCAAATAGTGCTTCATTAATTCCAAAAGGTATTAAGAATGGTCGGTGTGTATGTTAAAAGGTTTGCGCGGGCAGCTTATACTACCTTACAGGCAGTATAACTCTGTTCTAGATTTATTAGTAAAGACCGGAAGTGGGACACAAAATGATATCTTTGGACAACTTTCAAATATATACCAGAAGCGTCACATCTTTAATTTTGATAGTCATACCCTGCCCATCCAAGCATCAAAGATCGCTCTTCAGACAACGTACTATAGGTAAATAAAAAGCGTTTTCTACACGAGGAAGTTAAAAGGTCAATGAGGGTTCTCTTTGTTGAGGGAGGGAAATTCCAGGGTTTCCAATACCCTTGGCAACATTTGTGAAAGATTTAGTGGGAACAATACTTGTGCAACAGAGTTATAGGAATTCCCCTCGCTTGTCTACGTAAGAATGATGCGCAACTTTTAATTACTTTCAATAGTAAAGTATTCCGGATGGCATATTCCTATGTTACCTTACAAAATATGGTATTTTTTTTTAAATCTGTTTATATCGCACGTTGGATGCTATTAAACATTGGTAAAGACACCCGCAGGAATTATGGTCGTTTGTACCTGAATCCGATGACGCCATTGGCGTAAAATTTAGATAAAGCGCCAGACATTTATTTTGCTTGGGAAAATTTTAATTACTTGCCGATAACAAAACCCAATAAGACCAAGTATAAGCACGTGAAGGTAATTTCAATAATGGATTTGATATATGCAAGGAGAAAACATTTGCATACTATTTATTTCAAAATCTGGTTTTGGTGGAAAAAAAACAAATGCCATTGTTTTGCCCTTCGTATTAGTCACATGGAAAAACCAATAGACTAGGGTTTCAGGTTAATATGTTTTAGGGTTAGAAAGAGATTCTAAAAATCCTTGGTCATTTTGATCAATCTACAAGTAAAAGGAGCTTTCAACAATTTGATTCATTTGATCATGTTACTTCAAAGCTTTTCAACATGATTTACAATTCATATTTGACAACAACGAGAATTGGCGAATCACAAGTCCCGCTTGACCTAATATGCCCTTTGATGATGGCTACCTAATGCATTATTGCATCAAGTTGATTTGATTAATTAGTTTGGCCGCTTTCAGAGAGCTTCGACATGCGTACTGGAGACAGATAATGTGACGATAATGGTCTCGTTCTGGGAAAAACTTTCAGTGGAAGGCTAGACATTGTACCTGATATTGCCCTATGGACCCACGGTTGCATGGAATAGACTTGCAGATGAGAGGCAATTAACATTTGTTAGCCTATTTACAACTTGACTCCTATAAGATGTCCTTTTGACCTATGCAGTGACCTCCAATTTTCAAAAATGTAAAAAAAGGTTTTTAAATACCAAATACCTTATTTGTTATGAAACTACCGCTGTAGCACACGAGTACTCACTCAAATTGTTTGCTAATCAACTCGTCAACCAACTATGAATGTTGTTGGCCCTTCGTGTTTTAAATGGGGACACGGGTTCTATGGTTAATTTATAAGATAATGGATTACAAAAATCGGGGGGTTTGTACCAAAGTACAGGAGAGGGTTTAGAGGGACCATTTTTTCGATTGTGTTATAATAATACTAACACTTACGTTACACTTGACAGAATTTGAAAAAGAAAGAGATAATGCGCCTCCATCTACCAACCGATTAGGGTTCGAGGTCATCCTGGGTAATATTTTTCGATGATTCATGTTCATCAAAGAACCCAAATCTCTCGCCCTAGTATACCAAAACCGAAATTTTTATCGCCTCTATCCACGACACACTTCCGAGTGTTACTCACGGCATAATTGATACGAATACTACATAGACATGTAACTCCTGTATATTTGAACTGTAATTATAACCGTGGGTTATAAATATGCAAACATCACGCTTCTTGTACTCTACGCGCTGAATAAAAATACACAAATTTTGGTATTCATTATATTAATACAAAGAATTTAACACCATTTGAAAAGCATCTGGCTATCTGAAATTTACCTAATAGACATGGGTAAAAGTAACTAATGTTTTGGTTTATTGTTTTCATATAACAATGTTGACACCAATGGTGTTCCAATACTGAATTTCAAGAGATCTACAAATAATGGGTGTCATTTTTTAAAATGATTTCTTGGGTGTTTTTATAAGGGGGAAAATTTGTACGGGAAGTGTAAACAATAAAAAGTGTTAAAATGTTTAAATTTAAACAATGATGTTAGGTTTACTCAAATGTTTCTAAAAAAGGTGAGTTTGACATTATTTACGACCTATTGTTTTAGTACAATAGGCTCAAGAAGTTCAAGGTATTTGTTTTATAGGCATTGATTTTGTTGAAAAACTGGTTTTAAATCGTCATTGGGTCATACTGAATAAGAATGATAGATTCTGTGTTCACATTCAAAGTGGATTTTAAAGATATGATAGTGGTTCTCCATAGACCCTTTGTACCACGGCCATATTTGCTCTTTAGAATTATAATCATAAACGTAAATGACAACCGACCTGAATTTTCGCTTCTGTATAGTGGTGAACCGTTACAATCTGGCATCTTTTTAAAACAAACCGTTGAACTGAAGTTTTTAACCCCAGGTGACTGACCAGTTGTTATATAACCCTCAGGTAGGCAAACTAGACCTTTGCTGTAGGTCCTGAAAGGTACGCACTGATGGTACAATTTAGACACATTTTGGGCCATTTTTATATTTGACTACCTTGCCCACTAGATACAGCCAAGAACACATTTAAAAATTGACACCCATGACTTTTCGAATCCTCATAATATTTGATTAGAAAAACCTTGTTGCAAGATCGTATATTGAATTGTTCACAAAAATACAGTTCCACATGCCACTAGAATAGGACCATGGACCAGGTTGTGTCTAATGGGAAAACCATTACTTTTGTAGTGGTCCATGGGACATGACCAAACTATAGACATACAAATCTAGCACAATGAGAGCCTTAATTTTCAATTATGACCACGGTATTTTAAAGCTTACCCCTGTATTTTGCCAAGACCTGTAAATGCGGTTGACAAAGAAGGGTTTTGAATTTGACTTCGCACTCTCGAGCTATTCCTCTAAAATCTTATGCACACCTTCTAACGAACAGGCCGATTAAGATTTTAACTGAAGTACACATTTTGAATGAAAATCGGACTACGTTTTTTCTGGTAGCGTGGTGGATATACACACAATGACCGGAGTGTGTTCAACGGACTCTGAGAAGGAAGTAGTAATAGTAATATCAATTTCAACACGGATGTCAACAAGCCTTGGTGATCGAGGTGAGGTAAACGGTGTTTAACCCTCGGTTGGCTCATAGATCAGGAGTCAGCAAGGATATGACTTCAATCATACACTGCACTGTTCCGTTGGCATGAACCCAGCTCTCGTTATCCAAACAACAGCTGGCATTACGTTTTATTTCCATTTACCATCAGGTAAATGCCATTTTGCCACTTTTCGAAAATCACGCGAGCGGACCCCTGCCTGTGTTTAGGGGGAAATGCTCCAAGATACAATCTAACCGAGAAAAATAACGCTACTCCCTTTTTTGCGGTGATGTCAGGTTGGTAGTCATTTCCTCTAGGGACGTAATGGTTTAGTAGTTACAGGAACACACCATGGCCTTATGGAGACCTCAAAACAAATCAGAATCAACAAATGATTTTGTACCTAGTAATTATGTTGTCATCTAAGTACAAAACCAAAGTATATTAGTATTCTTTGACATTTTACAAACTCGCTTGCAGACCTTCCTTCACTCAAACTGACTCGACTCCTATCTCATTCCTGCCAGGAGATCTCATCGATTAAAAGCCGCCACAACAGGACGGATAGTCCGCCACTGACAGCCACCGTGCCATCCAAATAAGCGAGAGGTCGGTAGATGGTTGTCTGATTATACCATTTTCGATTACAGTTGCTGAACAATTTTTGATTGTGACTATTCCAAACAAGTATAGAAGAAATACGAATACCCCTTAAGTACCTAGCACAGGGCTATTGCGGGTATCCCCTCTCGATTAACACATTAAATATTTACAACACATTTTTAAAAGATTTTATCGAGTGGGAAAAGAGAATCCGATCCTGGATGTATAATGGCTGGTGATTTGGGCGTGGCGTAAGAAATGAATTTGACAAATTGGTCGACCTGTTTATGAAATGAAAATATTGGGATACTTCAGATTTATCAATCATAATCAAATTTATTTCATCTCAATATCAAATATACACCTTCATTATGATAAACATAATGGTGATGGATGTGTGGACACTGCTACAAGCATATCAAGGGAGTGGCTTTTCCTTGAAACAATCGGTTCTAATACAAGGTGAGTAAAACAAATGACCTGTTGTGTCCGCCATTTTTGAATTTTAACGTACATATACCTACATATATGGTATCATCTAAGCTTAGTTCATTATCTTTATTTGCTGCAAAGATCATTAATATTGGTTAGGTACAGACCGAGCTATAGACGTTTAATCAAGTAGTCTGTTTGGCGCTCTGTCCACGGATTCACATTAATGAACGAACGGCGTTTAGAAGAAAATCGGGCGGGGCTATTTTAATTGACTGCAGAATAAATGTAGCTATTGCACGCCATCGAAATCACCAGTCACAATTGACCACCGATGCCCTCGTAACGTTTCTTTGATTCCTTCTTTGTCTCATCACAAATAAAAAAATCATTTGAAAATAAATGAACTTGATCCATTTCTCAGTTTCGTGGGAGGTGTTGAATGATCAGACCATATAAAGGAACAGACATCGGTGACAAACATTTGCTGGTTTAAAATATTTGCCCTATATTTGGTAGACCAAAATATCTCACATCTTTTTTACACTTTCTTTAAACATATACACACCCTTATCATCATTTCGAGGAGTTATTTGCTTATGCCTCCGTTCATTCCAATGAGAATACTTGGATAGGGAGAACTTGACTACTTGATTCAAAAGAACTGTAGCTCTGGCATATACTTAGCCGATTGGAATTATCTTTGCAACAATTTAACGATAATGAAATAGGCTTTTCCGATGGACACCACATATGTTGATTATGTTATTTTAAAAAAATTCAAATGGTGGACACAGTTAGGGTCACTTTTTTTACTCAACCTGTAGAATAGATGGATGTACGAACTTTATCAGGAACACTACTTATATAATATGAATAGCAAAATCAATAAATACCCACCGGTGTCTTCAAAAAAAAGAGAACCCTCAAAGCGCCCTCCATTTCACAAAGAGAAAAAAGTAAACCATCCGCCAAATTAATAACACACTAAAAAGTTAAATTTTTCCAAATGACCTATTGACCGAGTTATGGCCGATTGACAATACATATTATCCAAGCCCCTCTTTTTGTTTATGGTTTCTTTTTGCCTTTTGTGATAAGAGTTCATTCTAATATTGAAAAGGTATCAATTATTGAAATTCCATGATCCAATACTCATGCTTCTTTACCGCCTGCTCTGCCCTAATGACTGATGCAATAATCTCATGACTGCACTACCTTCGGGGACATAGGATATAGACCTCTCAAACCCCCAACCAAGCTGGTGGGAGTACTTGTAAGGTACTCCCGATTAGCTACAGAGGCCCTCCACTACTGGTGGCCTCAATGTGTATAATATTCACCTAGCAGGCAATTACACTATTTGGTGGGCACTGCTAAGTAAACAAAGCTGCTGTGCACCTATTGGCTTGTGTAAATTCACAGTACAGTCCAACCTCGTTTAACCCGTACAACGTCGGGAACCCGGCGCTCATCCGGATATGCGATTTGGCCGATCATGCGATTTGAATGCTCAAACACCAGCTAAACAGTGAAGTTCATGGGGATTAGTGTGACCATGTGTTATAACATTGCTATAACAAACTGTAACAAATTGGGAGTGTTATGAATGATATAAATGGAAATAGTGAGAAAATCAACAGAAATTATACCACATTGTTTTGAATGTTTATTTCAATTTTGTCTATATCTATGGATAATCTAAGTCCCGGATTGACTCGTCGTCAAATTCCTCACCCTTGGTCCTGAATGCATGGTCCGATCATTGCCATATTTACTAGCGGGCGCGGTATTCCGAAACGACGGACATTTACACGAGCAAATCGTAAACAAACAGTTCAGCCACAAGAGAACAATTTTAAATCATTAAATAAGGATCTAAATCCCTGTTAAAAACAATATATTCCATCATACAAGCTTGTGGTACGAAAGCTGCACAGATGTGGGCAAATTTGGAATGCGGTAATAGCCGATCAAGTTGAGCTAATTGACTTCCGGGTTTGGATGGACACTTCCTGGTTTGGAAAGGTTTTCTAGATATGAGTCTCACATAGAATTTAATTAAAAATTTGTTTGGTTTGAAAAAGTCGTACGTGTTATTTCTTTACTTTTTTTCATTATCCGTTTTTTTTTCGATTTTATTGATGCTCATCTCGGTCCATTTATAGTGTGCCTAGATGGCAACCATCAGTGATATTGTGTATGGTGTCTTTTGTACGGTTAAATTGGACCGCGTAGAAATATGTGCCATCGGCCCCGTGTTTCGGGCCGAAAGGTTTTTGATTGCGCATTTTAATCACGGCCTGGTGGCACAGCCTATAATTTTGGGGATGTAGTCCGATTGACTTCGTTGTAGCGAGAACTTCCCAAGAAAACGAACCCAATAAAAGGATTTGGGAAGCCCTTATTTCCATGGTAGTCATTTATATAATAGTACCAGTTCACAACAAAAGAAGTAGGTGGTTTAACGAAAAATAAACCGAAAAAAAATAGAAAAAACTACACCATGCAGGCGCAACCAGCCGCCAGTCGCCGGCCGCATAACAGAAGGATCCGGAGATAATTGGTGGACGGATAAACGAGGTTGGACTGTATTAGTTGTAGAGCTGCATCGATAATGCATCAAGGGGTACCCTTCAGTGGAACAGAGCTAACAGTACGCATGATTTTTTTAGAAAGCAATCGTTTTTACTGGTGTTCTTTTTTCAATTTATTCCTTGTAACTAAGAAAAAGCGAAAAAGGGCTTGTTTATTGCATAGGGCTATGAGGCAAAGTGGCTTGGGCCACAGGATAAAGAACAACCCTTTTCTGTCCGTGTATGTAGCGTGTATGTCTGTGCATGTAGGTACATGTAGTGGGTATTAGGGGAGTTTCCGTAACCTGACCCAACACACTTATGAATTCGTGAAACCTTAAACGCGAATAAAAATGTGCTTTATGCCGTGTAAGGTTTCGAGTTCATAAGTGTGTCAGAAAATGGGTCAGAGGGTCAGGTACGGAAACTCACCAGTATTTATTTAAGATAACCGTAAAATAACAGAATATCGTCAACGAATTAAGTTCAATTAATTGTAAAGCAGCAAATGTGAATGTTGTAATTGTATTCCGTCATTAACATACTGCCTATCAAATACAAATAATCTACCTATATCTGCGTATAAGTTACGACAAAAAATCCACAGATAATAATATACCAAAACTTAAAGACAATATCGTGTATTTGCTAAT
The DNA here is from genome assembly GCA_023653785.1 of Ophioderma brevispina. NCBI lineage: Eukaryota > Metazoa > Echinodermata > Ophiuroidea > Amphilepidida > Ophiodermatidae > Ophioderma > Ophioderma brevispina. The sequence goes on from JAMKCH010008056.1 coordinate 17,103, forward strand.
CGGAAAATGCGAATCAATCATAAAAATCAAAAATTTTTGCATGTCTGTAACAAGTATAAGGTATACTAACATACCCTGCAAATGATTATGGGACCGAAGGCAGCCTAATAAGGACAAAATCGGAAACTTTAGTCATAGTCCGTTCGGACACTAGATACAACACGTAATGTGAATGGAGATTCGTACTTGAACAAGGAATGTTTTCTTCCTTTCTGTCAATTCTTTGGTTGGAAATAGTAACTTACGATAATTCTTCAGTCTTATACGTCACTTTTAGGCGTATTCCTGCAAGTTTCAAAGATTTTGAATTTGGACAAATCATGATAGTGTCTTTAAAGCGAACAATTTTCCGTATGGAGTTAAATCATCCGATGCGGTTTACGTGTTACAATTAAATGACACGTCAAACGCTGCATTGTTGTATAAATTGAGGACACTCTATTAGGTAAATAAAAAGCGTTTTCTACACGAGGAAGTTAAAAGGTCAATGGTTCTCTTTGTGAGGAAATTCAGGGTTTCAATACCCTTGGAAACATTTGTAGAATATTTATGGTAACAATACTTGTGCCAACAGGAGTATAGGAAATTCCTCGCTTGTCTACGTAAGAATGATGCGAAACTGTTTAATTACTTTCAATAGTTAAAGTATTTTCGGATTGGGCATATTGCATGATTACCTCTACAAATGTGGATTTGTAAAATATTTTTTATATCGCACGTTGGATTTGCTATAAAATTGGTAAAGACACCCCCGCGAATTACTGGTCGTTGTTACCCCTGAATCCGATGACGCCATTGGCGTAAATTTCAGATAAAGCGCCAGCAAATTTATTGGGTGCTTGGGAACAATTAATTACATTGCCGCTAACAAAACCCATTCAGAAAATGAACACGTTAATGTAACTTTCATAATGATCTGAAATATGCCAAGAAAATGTAGCAAACTATTTATTTTCAGAAATCTGTTTTTGGTGGAAAAAAGGAATCGCTTTGTTTCCCTTTCGTATAGTCACATGAAAAACCAATGGACTAGGTTTCATGTTTAATATGTTAGGGTTAGAAGAGATTCTTAAAATCCTTGGTCATTTTGATCAATCTACAAGTAAAAGGAGCTTTCAACATTTGAGTTCATTGATTAATGTTACTTTCAAAGCTTTTTCAACTGATCAATTCATATTTGACTCAACAAGAGATAGTGCGATCACAAGTCCGCTTGACCTAATATGCCTTTGATTGATGGCTCACATCAGCATTTGCATCAAGTTTGAGAATTAGTTGGGCCTTTCAATGAGGAGACGACATGGTACATGAGACCGAAATAGTGACGTGTAATGGTCTCCTTTCTGAAAACTCAGGGACAGGCTAGAGACACTTTCCTATATTGCACCTATGATCCCAGGTTGCATGAATTAGACTTGCAAAGAGAGCCAAATTTAAATTTTAGCTGTATTTTTACAACTGACTCCAAGATGTCCTTTTGACCTCTGCCCAAGTGACCGTCCAATTTCAAAAAAGGTAAAAGAAGTTTTTTTTTTTAAAACCAAATACACTTATTTGTTATGAACTACCGCTGTAGCACACGAGTACTCACTCAAATTGTTTGATAAGCAACTCGTCACCAAATATGAATGTTGTTGGCATTTCGTGTTAAAATTGGACAACGGGTTCTTATGGTAATTATGAAGATAATGGATTAAAAAAAATCGGGTTGTGACAAAGTACAGGAGAAGGTTATAGAGGGAACATTTTTTCGGTTGTGTTATAACTAATACTAACACTTACAGTACATTGACAGAATTTGAAAAAGAAGTATAATTGGCCTCATCTACCAACCGATTAAGGGTTCGAGGTCATCCTGTGTCAAATGTTTTAGAATGATTCAATTTTCATCAAATTGATCCCAAATCTCTCGCCTAGTCATACCAAAACAGAAACTTTTTATCGCCTCTATCCACGACACTTCAGAGTGTTCCTCACGGAATAATGATTAAGAATCCTACATAGACCATGTACACTTCTGTTATATTTTGCACTGTAATTATAAACCGTGGTTATAAATATTGCAACCAACACGCTTTTGTTACTCTACGCGCGATAAAAATACACAAATTATTGTTATTATTATTATTATTAATACAAAGAATTTAACACCATTTTGAAAAGCATCTGGCTATCTGAGATTTTACCTAATAGTACATGGGGAAATGTAATTAATGTTTTGGTTTATTTTTTTCATATACAATTTTGACAACCAATGTTTTTTCCCAATACAGAATTTTCAATGGAGAATCTAAAAATCATGGGTGTCATTTTTTAAAATGTATTCTTGGGTGTTTTATAAGGGGGAAAAATTTGTACGGGGTAAACAATAAAAGTGTTAAAATTGTTTTAAAATTTAAACAATCTGTTAGTTTACTCATAAGGTTTCTAAAAAGGTATAGTTTGACATATTTACGACCTATTGTTTTAGTACAATAGGCTCAAGAAAGTTCAAGGTCATTTTTTATAGAATGGTCCGATTTTGTTGAAACTGGTTTTAAATCGTTCATTGGGTCATACTAAATAAGAAAATGTATAGATTCTGTGTTTCACCTTTCAAAGTGAGACTTTTAGAGATATGACTAGTGGTCTCCCATAGACCCTGTGGACCACGGCCATATTTGCTCTCTTAATTATCATCAAAACGTCAATGACAACGCGACCTGTATATTTTCGGCTTCTGTATAGTAAGGTGAACAATCTGGCATCATTTTTAAAACAAACCGTTGAATCTGAAGTTTTACCCCCAGTGTGACCTTGAACCCGTTTTAATATAACCCTCAGGTAGGGCAAACTATACCTTTCTGTAATCCTTGAAAGGTACTGAACATGATGGTATACTTTAGAACACATTTTGGTCCCTTTTATAGTTTGACTACCTTGCCCCCTAGAATATATCCAAGAACACATTTTAAAAAATGACACCCATGATTTTCGAATCCTCATAATATTTTCATTTAGAAAAACCTTGTTTGCAAGATCGTATATGAAATTTTCACAAAAATACAGTTCCACATGCACTATAATATGACCATGACCAGGTTTGTGATATCTAGATGGGAAAACCATTCCTTTTGTAGGTCCATGGGACATGACAAACTATAGACATACAATCTAGCACAATGAGAGCCTTAATTTTCAAATTATGACCACTGTATAAAGCTTACCCCTTGTATTTTGCCAAGACCTCGTAAATCAGTGTGACAAAGAAGGTTTTTGACTTCAGCACTCTCGAATTACCCTAAAATCTCTATGCAAACCTTTAACACGAAATGCCGATAAGATTTTAATGAAGTACACATTTTGAAATCTGGACTACGTTTTCTGGTATCGTGGTGATATACAAATAATGATTTTGTCAACGACTATGAGAAGGAAGTAATACAATTTCAACCGGATTGTCAACAATGCCTTGTTGATCGAGGTAAACGTTGTTTAACCTTCCGGTTTTGCTCATATATCAGAGAGTAGCAAGGAATGACTTCAATCATACCACTGCACTGTTCACGTTGACTGACCCATGCTCTCGTTCTCCACAAAACAGCTGCATTAGGTTTTATATTCCCTTAAATCCGTAAATGCCATTTTGCCACTTTTCGAAAATCACGGAGGGGACCTCTGCCTTGTGTTTAGGGGGAAATTGCTCCTAGATCTAACAAGACAAATAACGCCACCTCCCTTTTTTGCGGTGATCGTCAGATTGGTAGTCATTTTCCTCTAGGGACGTAAAGGATATAGTAGTTACGGACACACCATGGCCTTATGGCAGAATCAAAAAATGATTTTGTACCTTAGTAATTATGTTCGTCAAATCTAATTACAAAACCAAAGTATATTAGTATTCTTTGACATTTTACAAACTCGCTTGCAGACCTTCCTTCACTCAACTGACTCGACTCCTATCTCATTCCTGCCAGGAGATCTCATCGATTAAAAGCCGCTACAACGACGGATTAGTCCGCCACTGACAGCCACCGTGCCATCCAAATACGCTGACTATTGATCATCCCGGGCCAGCTTGGACTGCAAACGAACTGCTGACGTGCTGAACTTATTGTCGCTTATCTTTCCCGGTTTCCAAGCAGATAGATCAGGATAGTAAATGCGTATCTATAGATCACAAGAGGAATTCCCCGTAAGATCTACATCACTGAATATCTTACAGCTCAGTGACAACAATTATTGCAATTCCCCTTAGCTACAATTTTTGCGTCAAAGTCAACCATTTCAATTGACTTTAACAAAAATCACTCATTTCAAAAGAACCATCCATGTATGAAATAGCGTGCAAAGAAAGAAAGAATCCAGGGACGTCAAAGTTACCTTGGAAATAACAAACAAACTGCCACGACCGGTTGAGGCAGTTCTTTTCGAAGTTGGGTAAAAGTAAAAAACTGGTCTATTTGGAAACATTGGGAAACATTTTCATACAGCATATTTGCCAATTGGGCAAATGAACTATCAATACATCTGCCTGTAGCTCTATCATGTCTATTTGTCTGTTCTATTTACTTATTTGCCTGTACACATTGATAGAAAGTAATTGGTAAGTATAAGAGGGGATCTTTTTGCATTGAATATACAGAGTGAGTCAAAAACCTTGACCCTGATTATGTCCGCCATTTTGAATTTTTAAATAAAATATATCTAACATATATGGTATCACCGGAAAGCCTATTTCATTATCTCTAATTTGCTGCAAAGATAATTCCAATACAGTCTTTTGAATCAAGTAGTCCGCTTTTCCTCCTTCCACGGATTCAAATTTGAATGCACGGCGGCCAAATAAGAAATGACTCCCCAAAATGATGATAAAGGTATGTGAATGTTTATGTAAAATAAATTGGTATCTTAAAGGTGTAAAAGCCAGTGATAATGGTAAGTTTTATTTGAAACACTCATTTCAAGATGTGATATATTTCGGTCTCGACTCCAGACAATACTTTAAACCTCAGAAGTTTGTCACCGATGTCTGTTCCTTCATAATAATAGCATGATTCATTCAACTCCTCTAGAAACTGTATCAAGTTAATTTGCTTTTGTAATGACTTTATGAGTAATGAGGACGAAGAAATATTAACAGGGCATCGATGGTAAATAAATTGTGACTGAAATTTTACTCTGGACACTGATTTGCTTCGCTAAACCATGGACAGAGCACAAAACCGACTACTTGATTCAAACAACTGTAGCTCGGTCTATTCCTAACTGATGTCAATGATCTTTGCAGCAAATTAAAGATAATGAACTAGGCTTTCAGAAGATACTACATATGTTACTGACATAATCAGGGTCGTTTTTTACTCACCTTGTATGAGTCGAACAACTTATCAATCGTGCACACATTATTCACGGTCACTTTGAAAGTATCCATTAGAGGGATTTGCAAATTCAAAGCCAATGTATTAATTTCTTATTTGTAACACTATAATTTTTTAAGTACCTTTAACGAGCTTTAATGTCTATTTTCACGAAGAACGGTATATTATTTTGATCATGTTGATATGATACAACACTGGCAATTGAATGACACTGTAGGTGTTTTTAAATGTTGGAAATTAACCTGACTGGTTATGACTTGAAGTAATATTTCAAATATCACCCAAACATTTTCTGATCTGTTATGTTGTAGACCTGCCACATTAGTAACATGGTCTTGTCTGCGGGAGACTGCGGATCTTGAGCATGATACGATAACAGTTTGTGGAAAGACATTTTAAGTTTTAAGTTAAGCGAAATGATCTGGGACTTCCACATCTTCCTCTAGCTTCCAAATAACACTAACCTTGATTAACCTTTCTTCAATCACAAGACAGCAGACACCCATCCCATCCAGGCTGGACCTTTCACTATTATAGAGGAGCTTTTAGACTGCCTTGAAGAAGAAAATGATTACACCAAAACGCTTGGTCCCGACAACATTCCTGCAGTAATCTGGAAGAATCCATTATTCCATGATCAACTGTTAGAACTTTGTAACAACAACTACACATGAAACAAACCAGTCGCCTTTTCAACATCGTTCATCACTCCTCTATCAAAGAAAGAATCACTTCTCACATAGATCCCATTCTCAGACTGAACCAGAATGGTATTCGCCAAGGCCGATCAACACTAGCTCAGATAGAGTTCCGCTCTCCCCGTGGTTCATTTGGACTTGGGCAAATGAACCACGAGAATATCCCTCCTTCGGAGGACGTTAAGCCGTCGGTCCCATGTACAGAGAGTCATACCTGTGCATGTATATCACAGTCAGTTTCGAGAAGAGTAGGGTGGTAACCCCTGATTGTCCCAAGCCGTCCTAGTAGAGTGGTTATAACCACTGTTGAGTATACCTCTGAAGTCTCGGTCCTCTAAATTGTAATAAATAAATAAATAAATAAATAAAGATACTTGCCCTCAGAAGGATCATAGAAGAGTTCAGAATTTCCAAGAGAAAAGCTTCATTTGTGTTTGTATACGGTGTTCCAGATGAGACAGACAAAGCAATTGTCATCATGTATGATAACCCATCTAGCTTTGTGCAGCCCATGGATGGGCCCACAAAGGAGTTCCTAACAACTACTGGAATCTTCCAAGGAGATACTCTGGTTCTCTATCTCTTTGTAATCATGGTTGATTACATCCTTAGACAGACTCTTGACATCATGAACGACAAGGGACTCGCCATCAAACCAAAGCGTTCTAGAGGTCACCAAACTCAGTATCTCACAGAACTTGACTACGCTCTAACGCTCTAATGATTTTATAATACTCAAAATATGTAAATGATAAAGGCTTAAAATTGTCACAAATACCCTTAACTTATTTTATTGGTGAAATGTTAACAACACAAACATAATACATATATTAAGTCATTTTGCAAAAAAAAAATAAAAAATGCAAGCAGAGGAAAAACGGTACGGGTGAGAATAGAGTGAGGTATAAGAGGTTCAAGAAGCAAGCAAAGAAAGTGATGGCGAGGGCTATGAAGGAGGAGGCTGTGAAGGGGCTGAGTGAGTTCGGAGAGAATCCAAACAAGATGTATAAGATTGTGAAGGCAATGAAAAAGGATGGAAGAGATGTCGAAGGGGGAAGATGTATGAGGGGAAGTGATGGAAAGTTGAATTTCAGTGAGAGAGATAGAGGTAGAGTCTGGAAAGAGCATGGAGAGAATCATGAATGAGGAGAATGAGTGTGATAAGAAGGTGAAGCTGGTGTGGTGGAAGGGCCAGTTGTTGAGTGTTGAGATCATTATTGCGAGTGGAGAGATAGGGATTGGTGTGATGATAGAGTTGTGTCAGAGAGTGTTAGATGGAGGAGGGATGCCATCATGCCAGAGCAGTGGGCAGTGAGTGTGGTAGTTCCATTTTTTTAAAGGGAAAGGGGATGCAATGAGTTGTGGCGCATATCCCGTGTGAAGTTGTTGGAGCATGCAATGGAAATCGTGGAGAGTTTTACAAAATAGGATTCAGGAGATAGTGGAAGTGGATGAGATGCAATTTAGGTTTATGCCAGGGAAGGGAACGATAGATGCAGTGTATATTTTGAGGAGGTTGCAAGAGGAATATCGAGCTAAAGGGAAGAAGTTGTATATGAGTTTTGTAGACTTGGAGAAGGCATTGGATAGAGTACCGAGGAGAGTGATGGAGTGGGCAATGAGGAAGAGAGGGATTCCAGAAGTAATGGTTAGAGCAGTGATGAGTTTGTATGATAGAGCAAAGACAAGAGTTAGAGTGGGACCTGATTTTTCTGAGGAGTTTTGAACAAAAATCACGGAGAGGATACCTGCCCTGGGTTAGGGGGAATTGTCCCTAGATCTAATAAGAAAAATAGGAACGTCTAGGATATAATCCCAATGAAGAGGTGTGATTTTGAGTACATTGTTATGAGTTGTAGCGATTCAAACATTTTGAGCTAATAAAAATAAAAGTTTACTTATTGATTTTTTTTTCTATTTCATTTTATTAGGCACTTTGAACATCATCTAAAAATACGGAGAAAGTGTTTCGCATAATACACATCACATGTATAGGCTGTAAAATGAGACCAAAGCGTCCGTTTTAAAGACAGTGACCTACCAAAAAGAGTCAAAATAATTGAAATTTGCAGGAATAGCCTGAAAGTGGCGGATGATCTGTAGAATTCTTATAAGTTATTTTTCCAACTGAGAAATTGACAGAAAAGGCAGAAAACAGTAGTTTTCAAAGGTATGAATCCCCATTCAATTACGTGTAGTAATCAGTGTCCGTACGGACAGTAATGACTAAAATATCAGATTTTGTTCTTGTTGCTTTTGGTCTTATCACTTGTAGGGTATGTTAGGATACCTATAGGCCTACTTGTTACAAACATGCAAAGATCTGATTTCTCATATTTTTTTTCAATTTTCCGACATAGCAAATCACTGATAGTGCCTTTAAGAATGGACTCGCGTCCGTTGTGCAAATGGACGCCGGTCTTACGTCCGTTTTAAGAACGGACGCGCGTATATGTTGTGCAAATGGACGCCGGTCTGTATGGAGGTCTTTGATAAGAAGATATTAGTCTAAATGTTACAAATTACTTGATATGAAATGAACAGCATCTGGATGATCGAATTTTATGATTTCACCCGAATCAACTGACCATAATTAACTAAACGGCGCCATTTTCGTAGCACTTACTCATTGAAATTACTCATAAAATTATGTGCAACCCGCGGTTACACTTTATTCTACTGAGTAGATACAGGGAATTGTGTTTTAATTACATTTTAATGTTTAAGCCAGGACGAAAGCACGATATAAGTAACCGGTGAAAAGGTCGCAAAGCCTCATCTAATACTTTTTTGCGGAAGTTAATTGTCTACCCTAGAAAATACAATGTACTTATTGACCTTGAACGTGTACGTGGTTGCCGTGACAAAAGTTTGCACGGGAATATTACATTGACGTACGTGTAGCTTAGCAGAAAGATAAACACAGACCAAAACAACATGTATTCTACATGTATAAGGTGAGTGACTCAAGTGTTCACAAGCATTTAAGTCAAGACAACTTGTTACTCACGTCGTAAAAATATTCGGAAAAATTGATTTGGGTAAAGTTGCTTGAGAAATCGTAGTGTAAAATTTGGATAATAATTACAAGTTCATCGTTGGCGTGCGCTCGTGAAACCATTTTGTGCATTTTACCGCATCCTGTGCAAGTCAAAAATGATGAGTCACCCACTTGATACATCAAACAAGGTAGGATTTAATATTTTGTCAAAATTGTTGTTTTTTATAATTATTAAATTTTATTTGTGGGTGGGGTTACAAGTACAAATGCAACTTTAGGGTAATTTTTTTGTGGACCACAGTTGAAGTCCAAATTTCAGATTTGGAGAATATCTTGTTGACATTGGCCACGTGTTTGTAAAACCAAAATTAACCATCACCTCACTTTGGTATTTTCACAATACATCTTACTAATTAGCAGACATTCTTGCCCCAACCTCACTGTAATTTTCTGTAGAAATCAAATGTACCAATGTTCATCTCTGAACGCAAAATAAATGAACGAATTTCTGTTAACTCCTCAAAATTTAATGTTGCTTTGAAATATTTTGTTTTACAGGCCACATCAAACTCGAAGACCCAGATAGGACAGTATGAAGAAACCAAAGATCAGGTAGAGTATCTTAAACAAGAAAATGCAAAGTTATCTTCACAACTCAAGGAAGTCATACGGATGAATACTCATTGGCAGCGCTATGACTCACAGAGAGAGGAATATGTTCTCAAACTTACAAAGACGAACCAGGAACTACAAGACCGCGTCTCAGATGCAGAACGCCATCTCCATGAACACTGTATAGACAATAGATGTGAAATGAAAAAACAAAATAATTTTCAAGATAAAAAGTACAAAGAAGGATTGCGTAAAAGTGACGATGATAGACCTGGAGAATTGAAGGCATCAACCGATGTTTGTCAAGAGGAGAAAATAACAGCTCTGACCCAACAGATCAGTAATCTGAAAGAGAAGAACCACGAGTTGGAAAATAGGAAAACATCGATAAAGGATGAAGACGAAAAGGATGTCCAAATTACCATGCTCCGGGAACAAGTGAACGTCTGCGTTGAAGATTTTAAACAGGAGAGAAAGGACAGAGAAAGAATCCACTCTGAAAACGGGGAGTTAAAAAAGCGGTTAGCGCTAGCAGAACAACGTATCATGGCAAACGAAGAACAAGTGAGTTTAACTGATTTCTTGAATGAAAAATTAGGAATTAGAAATTAAGTAGCAAGTCTACTTCCTTAACGCTACATTAAACCTGAATATCCGACCTGTATTTAGAAATGTTTTTAAAACACGAAAAGAGACTACATACCGATGCTAAATGATAGACATATGTTGCTAGCATAGACAGTAAAATAACTCATTTTTTTTGGGGGGGGGGCAGTTGTTGGACAAAGCTGTTGGACAGTTCCATTTCAACCACCAAATGATCTTTGCCCAGTGCATGTTATATCTAGTACTAGCTGTACCTCCCAAATATCCCTTCTCAATAATGACCAGGAAGGCTTCACCAGCGAGCGCGTCAGCGCGAGGTCCTGGGAATTTAGCTTGATTTTGAAATGGGTGTCTTGGGACACACTCAAGCACCTCTCATGCTGGGTTAATTACAAACTCATTAAAAATGTGTTTGGTCAAGCTGTTTTAATGCTAAATTACCTTGGAAGTCCAGACCTTACACTGCCACTTCAAGGTTGTTCTGTGTGAGCTTAATTATGACCTTGTTGTTTTCGATGCTCTCCTATGTGTAAGCAACCCAAGGTCATGTTTCAACGACTCTAAAGGCATTATAGTATGTATGAAAGATAAACTGAACTATAGCACAGTCACTTACTCAGACTAACATGCTCAGCATAATGATCAAATCTGCTTTTGGTTCCACATTTGACTATATAGTTAGTGTAAGATGTTAGTGTTTGACTCTTGGCTGGCCAAGAGTCAGTTTTGGTAATTTCCTAGGGCTTCGCTGCTTCACAGCTCAGTTGATACTTTTACCTGAATAAGCGAGCCCTAGATCTAGGGCTAGTTATATCTGGCTATTTGTAAAAATAGCCAAATCATTTTCGAGGATGAGGTAGAACGCCTTACCTTCAAAAATAGATAAGATAGAACACTTTGCCTTCAAAATAGGTACAGTAGAACACGTTATCTTTACGGACAGGAAATAGAACACCTTACCATCAAAGATAGGCCAGGTAAAACAGGCTACCTTCTACCTTAAAAAATAGGTAAGGTAGAACACGTTATCTTGTAGGCTAGGAGGTAGAACACCTTACCATCAAAGATAGGCAAGGTAAAACAGGCTACCTTCTACCTTCAAAATAGGTAAGGTAGAACACGTTATCTTGATGGCTAGGAGGTAGAATACCTTACCATCAAAGATAGGCAAGGTAAAACAGGCTACCTTATACCTTCAAAATAGGTAAGGTAGAACACGTTATCTTGTAGGCTAGGAGGTAGAACACCTTAACATCAAAGTTAGGTAAGGTAAAACACATTACCTTCAATGATAGATATGGTAGAACACTTCATAAAGATAATGTAGAACGCCTTATTCTATGTTCAAAAACATTTTGGACAATAATAGTGAGTAAGAACGTGTTTCCATTTTTGTGTTCCTTTCTTCAGATATATTTATACCAAGAAAAGATCAAACAACTTCAAGGAGGCAGTAACGTTCATCAAGGGTCCAGACCTGTACATATGAATGGATACGATGAACCCTGTTGTTATCCTCATGACAGACTACATCGCCAAATGGTAAGTTATCGCATTCACCGATGTAGAAAAGCTTAAAGGTCCCAGGAAATGAGATGATAAACCTACTCCAAATCTTTGTGGGACACTCCATTGCAACAAACATGGCCAGAGAAAATGTACTCTACCAGTGACATCATTTGTGAAACTATTGATTAGCAGTCAGTACCATGAATAGATTCACACCAGTCACCTGGAATTTTCTATTACTCTCTGATAAATCAATGGTACCACAAATGATGTCATCACCAACCCAAATATTGAATGCTTTCTGGTCTTCCTTGTAGACTTGACACAAACCACGTCAATTCTATTTGCATTTCCTGGGACTAAAGCCTTTCCTTCACACTCTTGCAGTATTGTTTGCATTTGGTCTATTTTGTTTAAATCATCTTCCATTAAATACACATTTTAAAACTGTAACTCAAAATATTTTCATTATTTTATTCAAGTTTAAGAACTGATAGGTAACGTTAAACACTAACTCGCAGAAAAATATATTAACATCAAGATCTTGGAAAATATTTTACTAAAACTTTAAACTATCGAAAGAAAACCCTTACTCAATAAAGAGTACGTTATGTAATCTGTCTCGTATTCAACGTCACTCTCTCCCCTTTATTCTTCTCTCTCTCTCTTTCTCTCTGTCACTCTCTCTCTCTGTCTCTCTTCTCTGTCTCTCTCTCTCCACAGTAATCTTCAGTATTGTAAAACATCTATTTGTTTTCATGTTATGTTTGCAGAATCCCTCTCAAAGTCAGTACACATATCGTCGTCCTTTCTCTACCGATGATGACCTGACGAATTTACCGAGGGATGTAGAAGTCGACGGTATCCACAACAATTTACAGGACCAAACAGATGGAGGAATATTACTCGGAGAAATGGACGGAACAGTTTTATTAAAGGAGAAAGATGAAGAACCTTTTGAATGCCCCAGATGCTTGGCGACTTTTGGAATCAATAAGCACGCTGATCTGATTAATCACATAAATAAATGTTTACAGTAACAAATATGTTATTCGCGCAGAGCACTCCCATTTTGGGGATCGGAGCGCCAAAGATTTTAGGAACGCTCCCGTTTTTGTATAACATAATATAACACAATAAAACCCAATTTACGTAAGAATGGTGGCTATTCAAATGAGCTTAAATAGGTAAACACACCCCAAGTTTTCCCAACCCCCATACCCCGAATAGCACTTTTTTATATCTTTAGGCTGTAACAAAAATGGAAGTACTCCTTCGCAGCGCTCCTAAAAGCCATTTCTCATCTATTAACATGTGTGTATTGTATCGTGAAAATGGTGTGTGCGTATATACGCACACAACATTTTCACGATACATTAATGGAAAGATTGAGGGAAAAGTCCAAAACAGTCTTAAACATTGAAAATTCAGTCTTAAACATTGAAAATTCAAACCAAATTCCATTGAAATTTCAATCAAATTTTAGACTTTTCCCTCAAATCAATCTTTTAGATTGATATTTCAGTCTTTGGTTTTAAGAGAGTAGGTGTATGTGTATGTGTGTGTGTTCGCGTGTGTGTATACTCGCTCGTGCCGCGAGTGTGTTGTGTTGCCACTTACATATCTAATCAATTTTTATAAAATAAATTAATTCATAATCTATAGTTAGTCCTCTTTTTTTGCACCCAAAGACCTCTTTTTAACAAAAACGTTGATTTCAGCCCTGAAATCAATCTAGAGCTAGGTTTGAAAATTGATATCTTTGAATCCCCTGTAGATATTCAAATTTCGTTTTCGTTTTCTACATTCTTTGTTTTCTTGTTAAGGTCATACTGTATCAAAATAGAAATTGAAAACCGAAAGAGTTTACGTGTTGTTTTATCGTTATCTCCAAATGTCACATATCTAAAATATAATATAAATGATTCGTTACCTGGTGCCATAATAGTTATAGTATGTGTTAACTTTTTTATGTAAATATAAGTATAATTATTTTATGATCAATCAGGGCGTAATTGAATTATTTAAATATTGATTTATGTATTACAATATGATGTTACATTATGTTGAGTACGAATATCTATAGTTTCCTTCAATTCCGTTCGCCACTGTTTAAATTGTTGACATTTTCCACTTAATTGGATTCTTGTGTGCTTATATTTTTATATTCCATGTATGAGCCTTTTATATCTTGCACGAGACCTGCTGGTCGGGTATCCCGTTGTCCTAGATGGCTCCTTTTTAGCTGCCAGAAATGATTTCTTTTAATGTTTTTATATGTATCTTTTATTTGTATGGATTGTTAAATGAAATGTTGTATAGTATAAAAATCATTGAATTGAGTATTTACGATTAATCATTTAGAATCACAAATACTGAGCACACTGATCATTTGTTTTAGTGTACGTCTTTTCCTTCTTGAAAGGTCCTGTACAAATGTCGGTATTATCATTAATATCATACTCTCTTAAATGGAAAGATTGAGGTGAGGGAAAAGTCCAAATTAAGATTGAGAAATCAGTCTTAAAGATCGAAAATTCAAACCAAATTCCATTGAATTTTCAATCAAATTTTAGACTTTTCCCTCAACTCAATCTTTTAGATTGATTTTTCAATCTTTGGTTTTAAGAAAGTACAGGTAGCCTATTATACTGTTTGTATATGTATCTCAGAGGATGTAGGAATGTATTGCGCATCTCTCCCCCTCTTTTCCCTTGCTCTCTCTTTCTTTCTCTCTCTCTCTCTCTCTCTCTCTCATCATAGTTAATTATTTTGCGTTGTCTCCTTTCTTACGCTACTTTAGTTTCCCTCACTTCCTTCACGGGATTGCATTGCGTAATAGTGTTACATAATACTAGTATTAGTGCATCGTGCTATGGAAAATGCATTTTGATTAACAAATGTAATAATACACAGATTTTGCAAGTTATATGAAGCATGTATTTTATACAGGCGGAGGACTTCTAATATAATCACTTAGATTCGTGTCAACTTACCCCTTATTTGATCTTGATATCCCATCAAAAGCATATGCAACATTACATAATTATTGTAACTAAAACAATTATAGCGATAATATGGAAGCGGCGTCCAAAAGGCCATAAAAACCAGAAGTAGGCATTTCCTAAATTAAACGATACATGTGAACCAACCAATACCTGTATTCATTTTTATTTGCAATCAATTACATTTATATGTATGCTACAGTAATGATGTATAATATAACTGAGTTGTCTGAATCACATTCGAAAGAATGGCGATCTTCTTAAAGAGATACACGTTCAACTGAAAGAGTTACCCGTTCAACTGAAAGAGTTACCCGTTCAATTGAAAGAGTTACCCGTTCGATTGAAAGAGTTACCCGTTCAATTGAAAAGAGTTTGAACGTTCAACTGAAAGAGTTATATGTTCAACTGAAGTAACATGTTCAACCATAAGAATTTGTGCATGAGAAAGATAATGTTTTAAAAGAGCGTTTGGCTATTGTTCTCTAAAATCTTTTGGAAAATGACTGTAATTTGTACAGAAATCTGGCGTTAGAAGTGGGACATGTGCATAAACTGCAATTTTCCAATGTAATAGATACTAAAACAGTGAAGAATGAATCGTTATTTCTAATTTTAAAATATTGACGTAGGTGTCATTTGCACAACTTTCTTGAAGACGAGTTGGCATTTGCAGTTAAGATTAAACACGCATCTAATACGCAGATAAGTAACTTAGATGATCTCAAGTTTTAATAAGTAAGTTCGGGGACCGTAAATCATGAAATTCTTTAATATTTGATGTCATTGCCGGGTAATTCTGTGATTATATATTTTACAGGGACCCATTTTTTGTTTTCGGCCGGCGTTTTTTAACGCTGCAATATATTTGGTTTATATTTTTTGTATTTGTCTAACTTTTAGTTGCGCTTGCATTGGTTAAAAAAAATTCAAATCCATCGCGTCGTTTTTGCGTTAATTAGCATGGGTCCCTAGGACCCCCCTTATGCACTAACGGAAGTGCCCATGACAAAAATTAAAAATCTTAATAGAGTTACTGTGATTCTGATTTTCATAATGCATACGCCTAGTGACATAAACAAAGTAAATAATTAATTAAAAAAATCTTGGAAAGTATAGTAGGCCAATGGTGTCATAATATTGTATATACATCGTATAGCGGTTTACTGTAGGAACCTATGGTAAATTATACAAGTAAACCTAAAAAATATAAAATGGCATGAGACATTTCTATTTGTGCTTAATATGTTAAAGACACTATCAGTGATCCATCCGAAAGAGTCAAAATATTTTAAATTTGGAGGAATAGCTTAAAAGTGAAGAATAAGTATATAGAAATTTCATAAGTTATTTTTTCTAAGTGTGAAATTGTTAGAAAGGGAAGAAAGCAGCAGTGTGGAAAGATATGAATCTGCATTGAATTACGTGTTGTAGTAAGAGTCCGTACGGACAGTAATGACTAAAATGTCAAATTTTGTCCTCATGAGGTGGCTTTTGGTCCTATAACTTGTGAGGTATGTTAGGATAGCTAAACTTGTTATAAACATGCAAAATTTTTCGATTTTCTGGTTGGGCGAATCACTGATAGTGCCTTTTAAATATAGTTCATCCTTCACCAATTAAAGCAATCAGCAAAAGTCTACGTGAATCAGTGGCGTAGAAAATGCAGAAACGAATTAGTGTCTTTTTCGCACATTTTGACGCAAAATTAAAATCAATGTTTTGCCCCTAATTTTCTTAATTTTTTTCTGTTTGTTTGATTTTTTAGGTGTTTTTATTGTTGGTTGGTTGTCTTTGAAGCCTTCTAACATGTGGTGGATTCATCTAAAAAATCCTTTAGGAAAGTGGTTATATTAGGGGGTCCCTAGGACCCCCCCCCCGTTATGCACTAAAAGGAGTGCAAACCCCTTGTGCAGTTAAGTGTTAAATATAGCTCATATAAAAGCGTACATTTGTACACGGGATTCAAACTTAAGTATACTAGATTTTCCAAATAAAAGAAATAGAGATGTGCAATTTTGAAATCCTTGTCATTATGTAAAGTGTATGCAAATGTATGCTATTTTGTATGCAAATGAGATTTAACTGCATTTGGTGCCAAGACCAACACTTTAAAGCCAGCTTATGTTATCATCATTGTCGTCCGTGGATGGAATGGTAGAAGCGGCTTTGACAAGTTTGTGCCAGGATTCTTTCATGTTATATGTCAAGTTCCATATCCTTGGAAATAGTGTCAGGATAGCTAAGATTCCTTCCAACACGATTTTGGTGTCCTCCAAGAGGAGACTAGGAATAATAGAGGGGATATTGGCTGGTCTATTGTATAAATCCCTTTCCCTGGACCCGTGCTAGGCACATTCATGGGCCTCACACACCAGGGACATTAGAGATAAAGATTGGCAATTACTGACCTCCCGTCGGCAAACATGTGTGGACACATGAGCTGATATCGGGTTGCAGTTTCATTGATAAACGGCCTCGAGGCGGCGAGACACTCTGGCTAGAAAATCTAGGGCAGTCTGCGGTCAGAATTGCTATGTCTCGCTAGTTTTTGAGAAATGGTTCAACTTGACTGGCCTAAAACAATGGAACCGCTGAAGCGAATCTGGGCTAGAAGTAGCCCAAAGTCCGGGGAAAGTGTTTTAATGCAATGGTCGGCGAAATGCAGGAGTCTCGTTAGACTACATCGTAGTCTTAGATTATACCGTAGTCTAACATTGTCTGCTTTTTACAATGGGTATCTTTCAGCATTTTATCAGTTGATATGAAGCTGTGCATGGTACCATTCTGACCTAGTTGTAATTTTGTGTTTTTGCACTATATATCAGTATCATTTAATGTTTCATCCTTAGACTATGCAACTTAAATTTATGGTTCTTTATAAAACAACCAATATAAAGACTACGATGTAGTTTTTACCTCCCGGCTCGTTTTGAAGCCTCCGACAAAGATGAAATATAACACATTTGAATTCGCAGATGTTTTCGAGTTTGATGCTATCAAGCATGGACGCTGGGTGTGTTTTTCGAATGTTCACAAGTTGCGTCGCGGTCTTTTCTGCGTTTAAATGCAGTCCCACACCATTTGAGGCATCATCATGTGTGCAATAAGGTTTTAAGTGATAATTGACAGGAGTCCTACATCCTCAGGATCTCAGGTACTAGTCTACAAGTACTATGTCTACGTCTTCACCTCAAAATAAAACGTTTTATGAATAGAGCAATAATGAAGCTATCCAAAACATGTTGAAGTATGAGACGTCGGCACATTCTGTGAGAATTGTTAATAGCTGGCTAAAATACATAAAAAACCTCGTTGCATTTCTACAAATGAGCTTCAATGAGATTTTTTTAAATCACAAGTTAGCTCTGATTAACACTCAACCAGATACTTGAGAAGTAACACAACATTTGCTTGAATAATCATAGCAATAGTTGAACATATACCGGTTCTTGTCAATGTAGGGCAGGCATTCATACCCAGTAAGGCGCTATAGTATAATTAGGGATTCAACAATGATTCACAGTGGTTCATCTTGAATTAACAATGACGCACCCACGCGTCCGCGTATTTTGGTCTCGCGAGGGCGGCTTTTCCGACACGATAGACAAGATCACACTTTTTTTTCCACAACGCAACACAACAATAAAAAGCCAAAACAAAACAAAAACAAACAAACATAAACAAAACAAACACCAGACAGTTATTGCTTTCATATTACAATCATTAACGTTTAAATAATTATATATGTCATTTGTTAAAAAATGTTTGCCAAATAAGTAATGTTTTTAAATTAGCCGTACTCTCCTTAAAGTTAAATGTGTACGTCCATTGAAATGAACTCGTCACACAACCAACAGTGCGATGAATTACTCGTTCGATCTCAAGTTTGGGGTGACGTCAATGCTGCTCGTGGTTAGGTTTTTTGCAGGCCCGAGAAAACGCACGCGCTACCTTAGAATTGCAGCATTTATGCGCGCGAACAAAGGTGGCGCAATCCAAACGCCAGAGCGAATGCCAAGTCGGCGTCATGACGTCCACCCACCCCAAACTCGAGAACGACAAGTTTTATTTATTTTAATTTATTTTAACATCATACGCTTTTATAAAACCGGCAAAACCCTCCATCCGACGGTGCGTTTTCGTTAAAAACATCATAAAAAAAAAATCAAAACAAAATGAAGATTATGAGATAAACAAAATATAACATAAACCTTACTTACAAACTTAAATAAAATGTACAAGTATGAAAGTACCTCTTTTAAATTCCTCTCCCATTGTCGCTCTGATGCACGATGTACATTCACTCTTTCTCTCAATATTGCTCTCTTCACTCTGTTCTTATCCCCGACTCTCCTCGCTTTCCCCCTCCCTCTCTCTCCTCTCTCTCTCATCTCTCGGTCTCTCTCTTCTCTCTCTCCTCTCTCTCTCCTCTCTCACACCCACACACCCTCTCTCTCCAAAGACTATATGTGAACTATTACCACAATATGTGGAATAATCAGCAACAGAGTATATCAAAATATCAAAGATAACAATAATAACATTATAATACACAATGATAATGTACATTGAATGGCTGCCATGCAATAGACAAGCGCTATATCAGTTATAATTACGCCTACTGATTCTTTAGTTCTGATCTCCTCTTCCATGCACGTTTTAGCAATATGATTTGCAGAATTTTCAAAAACATGAACATATTTTTCCCAATATCAGGATTGTTTACACACGGGAACGCGCGTGTGGGGACTCTTTTGTCCAAGGGTAAGATGAGTTTGACATCACAATGTTGGCCTTTCAATAAATATTCCCCATGCATAGGTGCCTGCACAAGCGAAGGGAATTTTCAAGGTTCTTATACCTCATCGACCCTTATATCCTTAGAGCATTGCAAATAAATAAGAAATGCTTGGAATCTTCAATACTGTTATTGTTTCATAGTGTGCACGTACCATTGTTATCTGGTGTCCATTTACTAATTTTGCGGTCCAACGGAAGTGTGTTAGACCTAAGCTTAATTTAAGACAAACACCTAAAAGTCTGGTTATGTCAAGGAGATACTTTTCTAAACCACCCTGGTTTGTTTTTGAGTACGATCATTAAGAGATTTGCTAAACACTTCATCCGTCCATTCTTCTTTCCCAGAGGCTTCAGCCGTCTTGTTCTGTTTTTGGTGCGTTCTTCTTAAGTTAGGCGGTATTGCCTAACTTACTTTGTTCTTTATTAACCGTTTCTTTCTTCTTCTTCTTTCTGACAATTTTCATTTAACTTCTTCTTCCACTACTTGATCGATGATACCCACAATTTTCACAAGCATGGGTTTGTTGAAAAACGGTTTCAAAAGTTTATGCTTTGTTTGGGGTCAAAGGTCACGTAGGGGCCACAGGGTCAAAGGTATTTACTGTGTGTAAAATTTAAAACAAGGAGGTCAAATAGAAAATCTGTTTAGCCCATCTCCTAGGACTTGATGAGAAGGTCAATAAAAGTCATCACTGACTTTTCACACTTGACCCATGTTTAGGGGTCAGAGGTCAAATACTTCATTACGTTACCTTCAAATCACTACTCCTCCACCATATAAGGCACCTGACCGGTGTGAGTTAATTCATATTAATTAGCTTGAGCCCCCTTTACAAATGTTATGGGTCAGAAGGTCAATATGGGGTCACCTAGGGTCACAAGAGGTCAACATATGTAACCTGTGTGTAAAAGTTAAAATAAGGTCAAATAGAAAAACCTGTTAGCCATCTTATAGTACTTGATGAGAGGTCAACAAAAGTCAACCATGACTTTATCACTTGACCCTGTTTAGGGGTCAAGGTCAAATACTCAAATTACGTTACACTTTCAAATCACTACTCTACTCTACTCCTCCTACATATTAAGCAACCGATCGGTGAGTCATGCATATGAATCAAATTCTTGAGACCCTTCCAATGTTAGGTCAAAGAGTCATAGGTCACATTGGGTCACAGAGGTCAACATACTTACTGGGTGTAAAATTTAAAACAAGGTCAAATAGAACATGTGTTTTATCCCACCCTGTAATACTTGAATGAGAGTGTTCAATATGGGGTCATCTGAGGTCACAGGGTCAACATTTCTGTGG
>JAMKCH010008057.1:0-29865 GCA_023653785.1 Ophioderma brevispina
TTGGTGTGGATACTTTACTATGGCCTGTGTGGAGTCAGGACCAATCAAGATAAAAACTAAATATAGTTAATATCGGGTCATCCCCTTTTAATTTCCTAATATCTGCTGTAGTATTGCTGTCAATTTAAAAATTCTGTACCTGTAGAACACAAAAGTAATAGTTGACCACTGTTTTTTAAACGCAAAACTGACAGAATACATTGCCAGGTGTCCACGAAGTGGTATTGTAAAAGCATTTGGAGGCCAGATAGGTAATTACTTATTGGTTTAATTATATTAATTTTACAAATTTTTGAATTTCCACATGTGGACTATGAGTCCAGAGCAATACACTGTGAAAATGGTGTTCATTAAAATACGTCGGTTTTGACTGGGCAGCTGGCACTCACAACAGTTAAAACGACGTTTTTTTTACCGTTATATGCACGTTTCGAGTCCTTTTTACAGTTATTGCACGTTTCCGAGTCCCGGCTGATAGCAAACGACGTTTTGTAAAGAACATTTTAATCAGTGTACACTGTTAAAAATGTTCATTAAAATAACGTGTTGTAACTGGGCAGCTTGGACCACAACGGTTTTTACAGTTAGTTGCACGTTTCGAGTCCTTTTTACATGTTAAAAAGCCGACGTGTTTTAGCACATTTTGACGTGTACGAAAGAGAATCCATCCACATCATAAGATAGCTCATCTTTATCTTTTTCAGATACTGAAAACCAACGATTTCGTGCCTCCAGAAATCTTGGTATTTTACAGAATGCGTCCGTTCAACCAACAGTGGCGGTGGGAAGAACCCAACGTTACTGATAATCTCGAGACATGTATACCTAAACTGTAGTCACGATCCAGAGACGTGTTCCCGATCGGTGCGAGCCAATTTATTGTACGCTCTTTTGGGACCAGTATGACAACTGGAACGAATGCGACTTCGGAGTATTTGTGGAAGGTAAGACATGGGATTCTTTAATTCGCCTCTGAGTTACCCATATCTAGCACTAACTTTTGCTTTCATTCTCTCTTTACCTTTGATGGGCTCCCTCCGTCCTATTGGTTTTTTACCCTTTTCTCAGCCTCATCATCGACATTTTTGCGCTCATAGGTTCACTTGAAAATATTAAAACGGTCACAATAGTTTACAAACAGCAGGAATTGTTGACAATTAATCTCTAATTTTCTGCAGTTGTAGAGATAGAATGCCCAGAAGATATTCTGTACTTCAATCGATAAATATTCAACTACGGCAATGTCACGTGAGCACCGGAGTCTCTGGTGGAATGGATCAGATATATGTAAACGTCAATCGACAACCAGGCAAAGAATTCTCGTAGCCATTCTGTGATCGAGTACATCGTATACAGCCCGACGCACAACCTTTGACCTCGTGTAACTTTTCCATCCTACATGTATGGTAAATATTATGCTTTAAATGATAAAATCGAGTTATCATATTATTCCTATTAGTGTTTTCTAAAAAATGTTTACCAATTTCCGTATTATTTTGTAATTTGTCCGGCGGGCTGACTAAAGTAATTTAATACTCTTAAGCTGATTCATATTTTCCCCCAGCTAAGGCAGTAAATAACAAGTAAGAGATTTGCAGAGTGCCAAACCGCGTGATAAACCTCAACTCGTTTCTAACGTCGTTGTGGTGGCAAAATTCATTTCCATTTGAAATGCACGTTTTCGATTTGTACACTTTGTTATGGTGTAAAGTAAAAACGCCGTCACATTGGATTGGCGACACAGAACCTGATTTATTTTTGGTATTTTGAATCATGTACTAATTTTCGCGCGAACCGTACACAATTACGTTTTTGATTGCATTGTTGTTTCACAATGGAAAAGGAATCTTGGAAGCAAGATTATATTTTTTGTCTTTGTACGTGATTAAATTGTACGTACCGCACCAGAATTGACTTATTTATTCTTCTCTTTAGATCCTGATTATTCAACTGTCATTTGTCCTGATGATTTGTACAACTTACTGAAAGCGACAAACCCAAAGAGGTTTTCTGGGAGTTGCCAAAGGTGTTTGATTCTCTGGCACAGCAAATATCACAAAGCATCAGTCATAAACCGGGAACGTTGTTTAAAGAAGGAACCACACTTATTACATATGAAGCCACGATTTCTTGGGCAAAACTGAGATGTTCTTTCGCCATTCTGTTGGAAGGTAAATATTGTAACGGTTTTTTAGAAAGAATAATACCAGCTTGGGAAGTCGCGAAGGATTGATATACCACAGAATGATAGTAGAAGGTGTGTTTGAATATATCGCATTGAGAATATCTCTTTCAATGAAGGTAATATCAACGTGGTAGAACATACTATCCAGATTGTTACAATAACAAATTTCGCTAATGTATTTATTATCCTGTATAGTAGGGTCGCCACAGGACAATACGTAGAATATTTCCTTATGGCGTCATTTGTTGACTATTTACAGTGTCACATTAATTTGTCCGACAACATGAACACTACAACAGATTTAGGATCAGCGTTGCCACTATACCTTGAGCGCGGTGGAAGTAATCAGTGCACAGGTTTGGGTAGAAGTCAACTGACAGAAGAAATCTGGCAGTTGTTTCCAATTGGATACTCTCAACTTGTGTTTGCCTGGTGCCTATGACACCTATGGAAAAGTGTTAACTAATTGTACTTCGAGTCTATTCAACGGTGAGTTGCAGATATCAACAAGTTATTTTACAATTATTTTGACTAGTTTAGGTAAAAAATCTAAATGAACAAATCTAATCACTAAATCCTTACATCCTTCTATAAAAGTTATGAGTACTCGATGTTTATTTGCAGATAACGAGAGTCCTATATTACTTGTCCTGACGATTTTCTTGTATTTGTTGATCCACTCGCCTCCACATCAGTTTCATGGAGCTCCGCCACACTTTTGGGATAACTCTGGTTCTGTGGAAAAGATAATTTCATCATCACATCTGTGACATATTCAGTTGGGCACCCAATGTGTCATACCATTATTAGACGAATCTGGAAATTATAATGGATGCATGATTTTCTTGTTGTCGTCGAAGGTAACGATAATTTATGGATAACATGACAGAAAACCATAAAAATAACAAACGACTCTAATTGTACAATAGATTAAGAGAAGTCTGGATATTTCAATTAATGTTTTTCTTGATGATAACTTAATATGGAAATTCATTCTGGGTACCTTTGCAGAAGTCCAACTGGGTGTCCAAAAGAGCGTCTTGCTACACCAGACAGTGGTCTGTCGTTTGCAAGTAATATAACATGGCTTCAACCGACAGTTCATGGAGGATCAGGAAAATTCGTCTTCATATCAAACCGACAACCTGAAGATTCCTTTGAAATAGGGAACCACCTTATCACTTACATGACATCAAATGAGTCATCAGTTAGCGTGAATTGCAACTTCACTGTATTCGTGCTTGGTAAACTTTTGTTTTTGCTTTTGTTTATATTGCAACAAAACCCTCTTAGGTTAGGGTGACGTTTTTTGTTTCAGTACTTTGGGGTGGCCATTGTTAACAAAATTTTATCCTTTCATAATGTCACCTTTGATGTTATTTATTTGCTCATTGATGTTTCTTAAAATTTTTCTTCGTCGAAATTAAAAAACTTGCTTTAATATTTAATGTCTCTTAACAATGGTAAAAGTAGTGAGTTCAATGTGACCCATTCCCGTTTCTTTTATGATTTAGATATTGAACCACCACTCATCCAATGTCCAGACGATATATCAATTCTCCTATATTCTGGCAATACATCAACGCAAGTATCCTGGCATCCAGCAAGGGCTTCTGATAACTCCAGACAAACTGTAAAATTGACATCTACTCATCAATCTGGAGAGATGTTCGACATTGGTTTATCTGCAGTGACGTATATAGCTGTTGATTCTAGTGGAAACACGGCTTCTTGTGACTTCAATGTAATAATTTCAGGTGATATATATGTTACATCTTAGTTATTGGATATTAACATAGTAGCTTTGAGTATTTTTAAATCATAATCCAATATTTTAAGACGATATTGGTATTTAATGCATTCGGTTGTGTGTTCTATGAAAAGGTGGTTGTATTTGCTTAGATCACTGATGTTTTTATGTATGACTAATTACAGCTCTTTGCTCTGAAGATATATCAATCGTGTCTCCTTTGGAGGGTATATTATGGCCTGCAACTTCAGTGGAAAGTATTGTTGATTCCAGCAAGAAATGCCCCATCGATACACTGAACAGTAAATGCTATCTCATTTTCTTTCAATTTGTTAACTTTATTGACTTGCTTATTTTCAATAGCATGAATATGTTTTAGAATTTTAAATAACACGTAATTAAAATAAACCAATAGGAAATGCACTACCTTTAAAACAGGGTACAGTACACCAATTCACGTACCCATTGAGCAAATTGCTAAATTTCGCTAATATCGTAATAATGCCACAATCTTTGCAAATTTCACGCTTGCCTCCCAGTTTCTTTAACTGCATTAAGGATTCGGACTTGAAACTGGTTCGCGTTAAAAATCACTACTAAATCTAAACTGCGCCCTTGTGAAGTATTCAGTGACTAGTGACTTGTACCCCTTAAACACGTTTCTTTTATTTACAGGTCACAAACCAATTGCTACAAGAAGGTGTCTACCCGATGACCGTCTGGGTGCTGCTTGGGAAGATCATACGTTAACAGACTGTGGTGACAAAAATCCTTTGACATTAATTAGTTTAAAAGAGGTATATAAATCACTTGTATCTTTGTACTTCTATGCTATTTGTAATATGTCCTGCCTGTACCATTTCTGTATATTAGCTCACACAAATGGCGACAAGAAATCTCATGGGTCATTCCGTGCCAATTCAACTAATCGAGTACACCATCACCTCGTGGATTTCTTTCTTTTTGGTGTATTGAAAGATATTAATGTATGAGAAACTAAAATCCTGAAAATTTGAGCTCTGTACGTACCTCTTTTCGTTTTCACGCTACAGCAATTTTAAATTTTAGGGGGTCACCTCAAAAACATGCACCGGTGTGAAATGTCTGACATTGATTTTAAAGGGGGGTCAAGTCAAGGTTAAATTGGACTTTTTACTTTTGCAACAGCTATATCTCTTCCAACGAAACTGATATAAGTATAAGACTATATACAAGGGTAGTATTTAAGATTAGCTATCACCAGCCCAAATTTGGAAGTTCCATATCCATATCCAGGGCTTTGATCACTCACGATGGAGGAACCCCTCCCTAGAATGCTTCCACAAATCTCTATCTTTGGCCATTCTTGTCCAAGTTGGACGAAGTTGTTTTGTTATTTCGTCTCTCCATCTGGTTTTTGGACGTCCTGGCTTTCTGGTCCATTCTCTGGGGGTCCACTCTGTCACTCTGTTGGTCCACCTGTTATCCTGCAGTCTAGCAACATGGCCTGCCCATCTATGTTTGGCACTCCTAATGCAGTCGATAATCTCAGTAACTCCTGTCTGTGATCGGATCCAGCAGTTTCTTCTCTTTTATCTGGGAGTCCTGATGCCACTCATGATTCGCCCATCTTCCTCTGTGCAACTGCAGCATCTCCATGTGGTGTTATCAAAGCCACGTTGCACTGCCGTATGTCTAACAGAAGAATGTATTCATTGAACACCTTTCTCTTTAACTCCATACTTGTCTTCTTCTTTTTCATGATGTTTTCCACTTTTGCAAATGCTGCCCAGCCTAGTCCAATTCTCCTTCTGATCTCAGGCAGTAGTCACCATCACGCATCACTGTCTTCCCAAGTTAGAGGTAGTTGTTGACCTCTTCAATGACTTTCCCGTCTACAGTTATCTTGGATTTCCTGGTGCGGTCATTAAACATCACTTTGGTTTTCCCAACATGCATGCTGAGTCCCGACATGTTTGGCTGGGTGGCTGTGAATGGTCATTTAGTCATGCTTTCCATTGGAATTTATATCACTTTTACTTTTGACTTATGGCCCCCAAAGTATGGTCCGAGTGGTTTTTGAGCCATTTTTTACCCTGTAACTGTAAATTGGAGCAAGGTGCATTTTTTCTGATCACATATTTGCAATTTTGCAACAAAAGGTAATCCAGAATCAAAGTTACAGATCTGAGGGGTGTATCCTTAGTACTGTTTTAAAAACACGCCTGTGTTCCCGCCAAGCAAAACCATAACAATACGTAAAAGAGCTAAGGGAAGGCTTATTTAGGGAAGAATTATAGGATGGCGGTTTCCAAATGAAGTTATATTAATTTTCTTAAGTGATACGATTTCAAGTTGGTGCCTTCTTTGAGCTGATGACACTTGGCGAAACCGAGAGTAGAAGAAAAGTGATTTTAGGTTTAATTCTGGAGGAAAGTAGATGTTGATAAATTCAAAACCTCTAAAACTTGGGAAAATGATATGAGCACGTAATAGCTCCAGATATTGGGAAATTCATCGTTGTATTCAATGGGCGCATGAATTATTATATTGTAACACTATGAAAGAGGTGAGGTAAGAAAACGTCACTGTTCAATTAACCACGTTTCCCGGACTTTGGGGTCATTCGTATCCAGATTCACTTCAGTGGTTCCATTGTTTTAGGCCAGTCAACCTTGACAATTTTTCAAACTAGCGAGACAGAGCAATTTTGATCGCAGACAGCCCTAGATTTTCTAGCCAGAGTGTCTCGCCGCGAGGCTGTTTATCAATGAAACCAGGCGGTGGCGGCCAAGCTTCATTCATAGCGCAAAACTGCCGAACATTGGACGAGCCTGAACAGTGACCGAAAGTTGAAGTCACTGTGCGAGTTTATAAATAGATCAGTGAGTGGCCAGTGGGAATTCCCGTACGAAGCCGCGGCCGATCTAAATTACCTTGCTTTATTCGGTGGTGCATAATTGTGCTGCAAAACTATCATCAAATCTTTTTTTAAAGACCGGACATGAGAGGATTGCTACATGCAGGTAAACGAATCATTGATGGTGCATAGGGGGTGCATAGGCTACCTGGTACATGGTCTGCAGCCCAATGACGTAAATGCTGCAGCCCCGTCCGCAGCTATAAATAGCGTAGCCCGAGGTTGCTCTGGCCTTTTTCCGCTTCGATAGCCCCTACTATCTCCTCTCCAATAGGTACGGACGACCGACGACGTGCAACGCTACGGAACGAGCTATAAATAGCGGTGACCCTGCGATTGAACATGAGGTCAAGCAAGCCTCGTTCAAAATGGATCCCGTTTGTACCGTTATTCATCAAAAAAATACTTACACTGGAGTTGATTCTTCAACTCCAACGGATTTTGAGTGGAAAAATGTTGATATTATACATATTTTCGACTTTGGAGTATTTGTCAATTTTTTGTGATTACGTGCTAAACCTATGGGAACGGCAAAAACGACGCTATCTTGGCCGGCCCCCCCGAATGAAAACTGAAACCCGATATCAGATCATGTGCCCACACATGTGTGCAGACGGGAGGTCAGTAATTGCCATTCGTGATCGCTTAAGTCCCTGTGTGTGAGACCTTGTATGTGCCTAGCACGGGTCCGGGGAAAGGGTTTTAACATGCTAAAAATACCAGAGGGGTGATCATATCTGATGAATGGGCTATATAACAAACAGAAGAATCTGAGATCTACGATCATTTTTTTCTCTATTAGATTCCAGTTAGGACAGAAAACGTAGTTGAAGTTGCAGAAGCGCTTGCAGATATCACGCGTAACATGGAATCAATAACGTCCCAAGACACCATCGAAATTGTACAAGTCATGCAAAATGTTGTTACTGTGAAGTCAGATTCATTACAGGTGAGCGCTTCGTTATAGATAAGGGTTTACATCTTCATCTTCATCCAGCATCATCTTCATCAATCACTCAGCTCTGCATCATCTTCATCACCGCGCATCTCTATCTTCTTCATCTTCATTCTTTCTCATCTTCTTCATCGTCATCTTCATCGTCTTCATCATCGTCTCATCTGCTTCAGCTTCAGCTTCTTCATCTCTTCATCATCTTCATCCTCTTCATCATCTGCGTCATCGTCATCTTCTTCATCTTCTTCACGTTCTTGCAGCGTCTTCATCATCTTCCTTCAGTCTTTCGTCATCTTCTTCATCATCGTTTTCAGCTTCTTCATCATCATCATCTTCATCTTCTTCATCTTCTTCATCTTCATCATCTTCATCTTCTTCAAGTCAGCGTCATTATTTTAAAGTTCAAATTATCATCATTAGTGTTACTTTTAATACCATTATTATTTGGTTGAAGGTTTTGTTGGCGCTGATTGACGTAGCAAGCAGTATATTGTCCAGGCAACTTTCATTCCCATGCCACGAAGAAGACGTCCTGTCTGCAAACGCCTTGAGAATGGTTTTTAAATTGGTAGAGGACCAGATTGCACTCATTTCAAACGCAAGCCACTTATTAAATATACACAAAAATGATGTGTATGTGAGCAGTTACTTCGAAACCATACTCGTCAGAAATAGCACAGGCAGCTATATGGAGTTTGGAATAGAAACGCACAATTCAAGTGCTGTAGATGTTCTTGTTCATGTAAGCGAAGTGTGCGCAACATCATTTCATAATACCACTAAAGGTAAACTTGATATGTATTATTATTTCTTTAATTATTATAACGTTTGCAATGGATTTCGCTATACCAGCAATCACCAATTCTGAACCATGATTACAGCCATGGGCGTCATTATTTACAGGTACCTTAATGTGCAAAACGTAAACTTGAAAACAGTTACATCATTATCCTTGATTTTATCAATAGGAGTTCAAGCAACATTATCTGTGTACGACAGTGTTCATGAAGACCATCAGCTTATCACCCGTTCGTTGAAAGAACAGACATCTGCTATAGTGAGTCCACTTGTGGCAGTATGGGTAGCAGAATCGGAATGTGTTGATTTGGATGAGCAATCACAATTCAGTACTCCTAAAGCATAAGTAAACATAAAGTATTGGTTATTCATGCCTCCGTCCTTATAGGCTATGGTAATATCAAAATAAGGCCTCAAATCTGAAAAATAGTATCGAGCTACAATGTTCAAGAAACATTTAACGGCCTGACTCAGAGATTTCGAAATATAAGATTTTTTGTGTACTAATTAAAAAAGTCACTAGAACTAAAGATCGGTCACTAAAATGTTCAATTCCGTGGTTTGAGTATTAATAGGATTTTTCGTTTTCACGTAGTACAAACATGTATATGTATAGTATAACATGCCATAGGATAGTGTGTATCCGGAATTTTATACAACGTTTGCGATTTTCTATATGAAGGACGTCGATTTGAGCTTGCTCTTTTCACACTGTGATTCGTATATGGCCATGTATTATGTATATGCAAAAAACCGATTTGTTTGAAAATTGAGAGTGCCCTCATCTGGAAATCTGAGCCAGCCGTTAAAGGTATGATATACACGTTCAAAAGTCTCCGAAAATATCATTTGTGCTAATTCATGAAAAGAAAGATAAGGTACCTTACTTTTAACTTTTTAAATTAGAACATGAAGATCCGTATTTGGTGATAACACGACGAGGTGTGTATCGTTAGATCTCAGCGAAGATAACCCCGTTGTCTGATTGGTCAGATGAGCATTGTGACACAGTCAAACGTTCAAACAAACACAGCCAGGGTGATCCTGCATCTGTCGTAAGAGGCATAGCATGCAGTAATGGTGGAACGTTGTAGTTAAGAAAGGTAATAGTGTTTCTTCCACAATCCCAAAATTGCATTTCTTCCCTAAATCTACAAATTTTGCACGGTTTGCCACCTGAGTTTATTAGTGGCAAAAAGAACTTGCAAGATTGGGATGAGTTCGGTTCACAATGGTCCTTTTGTAAACTGTTAAAAAGAAGCGGCTAGGGGCCCAGGTAACCTCGTCAACCAAGAAGATTATGTATGTGTGCGCTTTATTCTGTTATATATTTTTTATTTACTATAAACTCTTTGCAACCAGTACAAAAATTGTATTTTGAAGAAAATGCATTGTGTGCAAAATCACTGTACCCTCCGCCTTGTTTGATAAGCCCCTCAAAAAGTTTGGAAACATTTTTTGAGTTACATCTCATTTTATTGAAGTTTGTTTTCATAGTGTTGAACATCACTGAAAAGGTGATCTTTCCTTTACATTGACACCCCATTTGGCAAAATCACTTTATCCATGGCTGAGTAACTCTCCTTTGATTACAGGCTGCCGGTCTACAAACAAAATGTGGCCAAACTAATGCAACTGTTGGAACTTATGTCTATTGGAGACAAAAATAACGGTAAATTTGGCACATTTTGTTTGGAGACCTCCTTGTCTTTGCAAGATAGTAACAATAATGATTTATTACGCTGCCCATTTTTAATCTGGTTTCTCAAATTCCTCGATATGATAACTGAACTTTGCTACGGATTTTGATTCGCAGGATTATCAATGTTCTTACGGATACCAACGTGAAACTGGAGCTTCTTTGCTTTTCTACTTCAGAATCACGTGTTTGGTGGCAGTAATTGTCCTGATTATTAGTCTTGTTCTCGTTCTTGCAAAAAGGTCAGTTGATTTGCTATAATAAGGCTTATCACACTGAGCCGGTGATCGATCGACTTTTGCGATCGATCGCTATCTGCAGACTCAAACCAGGCCCAACCAAACCAAATTCATTATAATACTCTGACACACATGTCGCTGTTGTGCTCCCTCAAATAACAGCACACATTCGTCAAATAAATGCACTTACGTAAGAGTCTATCCGCCATGTTGAATTTCCTTACTCAGTCCGTTCAAAACTCAAAAGTGAGAAGTCTAATCATTAATAAGAAGGCCATATACCTCATCATTTAAAAAGTCAACTACAACTACTGCCGTAAATGCCTCAAAAGAAGTATTTCGTGAGAGCAGCATCTCATTAAATCCTTTCGTTGGAAAACTTTTACATCGTAACTAAGGCTCTTGCGCATGCGCGTCTAGTATTAAAAAATACAAACGGCGACGATTCGCAAAAGTCGATCGATCACCGGCTCAGTGTGAAGAGCCTTATTGTGATACACAGCCTTACTCCCGATATGCCTAAACACTTTTTATATCATCTGCATTGTTGGTCTAAAAATCGTATGTGCGCCTAACATGCCTAATGTTACATATCGATTCATCGTTCCTTCAAGAAATTACGAATGTTGCAATTTCAGCCGTCAGAAAGATGATGAACCTAGATCTGGACTTTAGCACTTTATCTTTAAAAGAAATTCTTTTTTTTGGAAATATCGTAGCAAACTATAAACAAAAGGATGATGCGAAGATCAAGAAATCCACCTTTCATGTTTCTTGGAAGGCTTTTTGGGGTATCAGTGTAGTCTCTAAATCACCGTGCTATGCGACTACTCTCTAAACCCTTAGCTTAACACACCACTCTATTAGATTGTTATGGGGGATAAACCTGAAAATAGATTTAAAAATATTAATCTATGACATTTTCAGAATAAATTTTGATTGATTTTAAATCCATTAATCTTTCTTTATCCATTTATTGTTTTTTTAATTTGAGCTGTTGATTTAAAAGAAAAGTTAAAATCATTAAAAATCGATCTAATTAATAAAAACAAATAAAACTCATATAATAATAATTTTATCTATTCTAATTTTTTCCGCCATAACAATCTAATACATTATTTTTTTAATGCTAAGGAATTTAGAGAGTAGTGCGAAATAATATCTAATGTATGTACTCATTAAAATTTGCTCTTAACAATAATTGAAATCTAGTTGAAATTAACTGGATAACTATTAAATTATCTTGTTTATCTAGCAAGTAAATCGAATTATTTTACAAGTCATAATCATACGCAATACGCTTTAACTTTGTATATTTTTAATTGCAGGAACTGGCAGCTCCCGACACATCAACAGATTCTATTTTTCCGTTATCTATCGCTATTGTGCCTCTTCTCTGTATTTCTTCTAATCGGAAACGCTGGAATTCTTCCGTTTGGATGTTTAATCGTCAGAATTTTTATACATTATTTTACCTTAACGACGTTATTGTGGTCTGCAGTAGAAGCACAGTGTATGTATATCTCGTCAGTGAAAATGAACGGTATTGAGAATCGCAACGTGATCCCAATCAGTTGTACAATTGTTGGGTAAGTATCAGTGTCAGTTAACATTATGAAATTTAATCAGTCAAATAACGAAATTGCACCTTTTTATCCACACATCATGATTACCCATACACGTGATTTTCATTCAGCTAATTTCATAATAGGTAAGTGCTGAGAAACCCTTTAAGAAAAGTAAATCGTCAGTGAGTGGTTTTGTCGTTCTTACGACAAGTAAAGTTATGAACAAGTGAAGCACCCAACACGTATTCACTGCAGGTCTTTTTTCTCATCAAACAGTTCTTTCCATTTGTACTTGTTGGCATAACAGTCTGGTTGAGGATCGACACACCTGGAAGTAACGCGTGAGTTTTCTTTTAAAATGACGTGTTAATGATAGTTCCATGTTATGTTATCAATGTTATATTATGGTGAATCGTGTCGATGGGTATAGTGTGGTATGGTGTGTATTCCGTAGGATTTTCATGCTAAATATGAATGTTTGTGTGCTGTTGGGATTCAGTAGGGCTTGATTGTCCTAAAATGATTGGGGTTAAAATTTTCGGACCCCTGCTTCCCTCCCCCTTTTTCAGGGGTGGGGGGGGGGGGTGGGGGGGGGTCTTAGTACAGGGAACAATTTAAAATCGAGTCAAATTTGTATAATGTACACTAACGCGTTCGTCTCCTTATAATCGATTTCAAGCGATTTCATTGTCATTGATTTCCAAGACAGCCTTTGGACACAGTCACACACATCGCCCCTTTACTTAAATTAGATATTATGGTATCCGTACCGCACCTTGACTTGGAAGCAAAGTTCCCATGCACCGTAAACAAAGGGTCGTTGTCGGGGGTGAGCACTCGGCTTGGACAGATGTTGATTTTGGCGTTCCCCAAGGTACGATGCTGATTGCTGGGCCTTTGCTATTCCTCGTGTTCATTAATGATACCCCAAAATTTACATCAGAAGTCAGGCTTTTCGCAGACGATTGTCTTTTATCACGACATTCACAATGATTTTGACCATGATCAACTCCAGGAGGGTCTTATACACGTGTGAAATGGCAGGATGAGTGGCAATTGCATTTCAACACAAAAAAGTTTCACTATGCGAATCACTCATGCTCGTACTGCTAAAGTTACGATAAACTGGGAGAACATACACTTGTGGAAATAAAATGCCATTCATCCCCATAATGTTTTAAGTTCACCCTTGGGGGTAAATGGTCAGATGATGTTGAAAGTGGGTCAAAATGATTCCTCTTGTCATACTGAAGCAGAAAATGCATTTTAACCGATATGGTGATGCACCGTTTGCAATATCCAGGGAAACTTTTGGTGACCCCCATAGACCATCTAGACCCTGCTATATTTTGCTATGTACTTAGCCAACCAAATATCACACACTGTAAAATAGTACATTTTGGACCATTGAAGAAAATACGAACAACTTGTTACCAGTTTCAACCAAATCTGAGCCTGAGCATTGGGTAAATTTATCCCAGTATGACCTCGAATCATTATGGGGCTATAACCGCTTTAACTAAAGGTTGGAACCTAGGCAAATATATACTTTTTCTAATCCTTATAAGGAGACGAACATATTAATGTACATTAAAACACAATTTGACGCGATTTCAAATTTCCCCTGTAGTGACCAGGGAAAAATTTCCTCCTTGAAGAGGGGGGTACAGTCTGAAACTTTGAACCCCATCATTTTTGACAGTCAGTTCCCGTAGGTTTACGGAACTGTTTCATTGACATACCAAACCACACTAGTACCAAGTAACTCGATTTGTACCAAAGTAATGAATAAGATGCGAGTGTGAATTATACATAACGGTAATGGCATTAGAACAAATTACGTGCTCGGAGTTGTCTATTAGAAAATATGTAATAGCGTCATCATCATCATTGTCGTAAAGTTCATAATTCGCACTTCAACATGAGTGGTAGGTACAGCAGAAAAAAACGCTCTAGAAACACCTACTAGAATTTGGTAACATGAAGTCATGCTTATGAAATAACGAACATCAGTCGTAACAAAGCATATTGGAGAATATACGTGTTCTTATATTACAACCTTGTTACATTATTGATTAGTTTGTAAAATAAAACTCTTAAATGATTTTGATCGCGGCATTGAGTTTTTGTTCATTATTTTTCACAGGTGCATTTTGACAGACCACGTCGTTGGTTACTTTACATTGATCTTACCCGCTGGCATGATGGTGCTTCATAATATCACGGTATACATGCTAACTGCAGTACAACTCTTAAGGACTTCGCGATTATATCCACTCTACAAGTGTGTTTGCTTTAGGTTGGGCGAAGCCGTGTGTGTCTTTGCAGTGACGTTCTCAACTATAGTATTTGGGTATTGCTGCATTGCTAAGCCAACGCAAACCTACCAGCCTGTATTCGCCGTACTCTGTATAGTCAACGGACTTCTAATCCTTGGCGTGAGCTTGGTGCGCATTATTCGCTTGCCCGGACGGTCATTTACTTACGAAATAAACAACAAACACGGAGCTCTGGTGAAAAGTGATAGCATCGAAATGATTGGAAAAATATATTTCAGTCCAATCGATGAAACTTTAAAAATGGCAAGCATAAAACGTGCGCAGCAAATTGCCACTAAAGAAAATAATAGTGGTACAGATAATGCAAGTTTTGGTGAATGTAACAGTAAAGTCAATGAAAGTGCGGACATTTGTCTCATGCGTACTGTCTTATAAGGTAAAGAGACTAAGGCAAGGAATGCCTGTAGCCCTTGTCACTAAGAACTTGGAAGTGATAGACGAAACACTTGTATGGTCAAATACCATTTGAAGGTGAAGACTATGTCAGTACTGACGACGTATCTTATAGCACGGATCTGTCTTAAACAAGTGTATGATAGTAAGTTCTGTATCGTGGGTTCTACACTTGTAATTAATAATAGTATTGACAATATACATCAGGAGCAAGTGATTGTGAATGTGAACAGTAAATATTTATATACCCTTCTTTCGTGCTACAAGTGGAGTGAAATTTTGTTGATCTTATTTTAAAGGTGATTCTATTTAATATTTAATATGACTATTTTGGTCATAATTATTGATATGCACATATTTTCATAGTATTCATATTGCATGAGTACACACCACTTACACACACATACACACAGCCACACACACAGACACACACATACACACCCACACACACACACACACACACACTCACTCACACACATACTCACACATACACACAATACTTATGGCAATTTTACATTGAAATGATGAAAAATTAAAGTAAGTTATCAATTTAAACAGTGGCAGTGGCGGATTTAAGGAATAGGGCCCTGTCAACAGCTTAAGGTGGCCCCCTTTAGCGTAAAGAAGAAAAGCAATATCGCACTTTAGTGCGACTAAGGTGTGTCCGAGGGGGCCCTAAGAGCAATATTTTAGGGGGGCCCTGTCAGCAGCTGCTGACACTGCTGACTCTTAAATCCGCC
Source organism: Ophioderma brevispina (assembly GCA_023653785.1). Lineage (NCBI taxonomy): Eukaryota > Metazoa > Echinodermata > Ophiuroidea > Amphilepidida > Ophiodermatidae > Ophioderma > Ophioderma brevispina. Next base: position 15,566 of record JAMKCH010008057.1, read on the forward strand.
ACTGAACAGTGGTGGAAATATTCAGGAATTTCTTTTGTTCGGGGGTGCTCTTTCCATTCATGAATAGAGCACCCCACTGAACCAAAGAAATTCGTGAATATTTCCACCACTGAATTTGAAGTCAATTGTTATACATGAAGTATATATATGAGAAATGCATGACGGACACTTTAATCTTTTTGGAACATTCATAGGGCACACTTCTTCAGCATCCTTGCTTCAATCGAAACAATATTCAGCTCACTAGTAAAACGTGTATGTATTATTGAAATTCATCCCTACGACACCCGATCAGCTAAGGACCTGTACGTTAGACAGACTCGTTGAAAATACCATTAGGATCCAAGGAGCCCTCTTATTAAACAGTCCCGATCCCTCTTATAGCTGTTTTAAAGTAACCCTCAAAACAGCACATTGACACTTATTTTACAACTGAATAACTGTGATATGATTTGGGTAACTTAACTACCTTATTTTTTATCTGATTTATGTTTTTATGTTTCCAATTTAGTTAGCGCGCTTATTTCCTCCGTGTGCTTGTAATTTTATATTATTGTATTGTTTATGCCTTTGAAACACACGATTCATATTTATGCTGTTAATTGTGTAATTAGTGCATGGGTGCCACGAAAATACAAGCTCTGTGACATCCACATCTCTTGCATATTATAGTTATACTAATAATGATTTTTAATTCTATTAATTATTACAATCATCTTTTAATTATATTTGTTACAATATTTATATTTATTGTACTTGTGCATTGAGATGGAAATAAACCTGAAACCTGAACCTGAAAGGAAAATTCAGAGCCTTGTGGCAATCAATCCTGCGATGCTTGACTGTGTAACAAATCTGAGAGTACCCCACGACAAACTATCCTAGCATGCACTTTAACCTATACGGAATAAAGCGTGACCTTGTAGAAGAGGCTACTGGGTACAATGCTGAAACAATTGATAGCACACAATAAAGAACGCAATAGACAGATCGAAAAAAGGGTTGATCTTGCTGTTTTCTTTCTTTAAAAAGTCACTCTTTTCAATTAAATTTCTCAATTATTGTGCCAACGATTAAAATAAATAACTATCGGTCAGAACAAACGTGGAATTCATTACCAGCAGATATCTTTTAGCTGGAAAATTAATAAGCTGTAAGCTTGAGTCGGGTGAACAGATTACTTCAAAAGCCAGTTGAGTGGCCCTTGAAGTTTCCCAGGCAATGAGCTGGTGAATGAGAGTAATCCTGGGTAATCGGATTTCAAAATCGAGGCATCTTGTTTCTCTTCATCTCTGGTCACACGTACACGAATACTATTTCATTAGGGGGTGTGATAATTAAAAAAATTGAAACCCCAGCTCAAGGCATCCTAAATAAACTAGACAAATCAATTTTACTGAAATCAGACTATTCAGAATATCCCCTGTACATACCCTCTGAAAGTTTTGAAATAATTCGGAAGCCTTGCAATGTGAATAATGCATTGATTTGCCATTAGCAAATAAGTATTTGCAAGTATCACACATGTTATGACATAGATTTCAAGATTTTTTTCCTGATTTCAGAATTGTTTAGTTTTACCAAAATGCACACATTTTTATTCAATTCCAGCCCATTTGGGACACTTTATATTATTTCACACAATGGTAAATGTGGAATGTTTTTTTTAAATTAGGCTAGTCACAAATTTGGCATCCATTTTCAGGAATGTAGCAATGGAGCTGCATTTTTGCATGAGCAGTATTCAAGATAAGAACTAACGCATATCAAAATAATTTTAGCTTAGTATTTGTTAGACAGAAAATAGCTATATACAACTAAAGAAATTGTACAGCAAACTGATACCGGTTATCTAGAATGCCGAGTCTGCGCATGATCTAGGTAAACATAAGCAACTCTTTTATAACTAAAGAATTGAATCAACACTGAATTTAAAGCCCTGCATAGTGGCATCTGCATTGGCCGTGACGTTGTTTAAAATACAGCATCGGATTACTACTAGGTGCACACAATCATATCAGTAAATCTCTGAATAATAAGATAATGATTGCCCTACAGCTGTCATTTACACTGCTTTTTTATAGTAAAGCAAAGTAATAACAATAACAATTCATCCGAGCGAGTTTAATTGATGTTCCGTTTGTCAATCACTTGCAGATTTAATTCAGTCAATATTGGAACAAAATACGTGCTGTATAATTGTTATGACTGAATGGTTTTACACAGAGCTCACCGTACTCAATGCGCTCACTGCAACTACTCGAGTGAAAAGCACAAGGTTAATTAACAAACAGTCTTCTTTAGCAGGTGTTTAACTAATTTAGTGGTAAAATCTTTAGGGGAGTATGTACAGGGGGTTATTGATTGAATTTTATTTTTTAAAGTTAGGTTGTTTTATGTTAGGGTGTCTCCATATTTTGAGCTGGGGGTAAAATTCATACTTGCACTTTTGTGAAATAACACCCCCCTAATGTCATGCCACCTGCGTGAAAGGAGTAATAGTCCCCCTGGAGATATAGTCCGGGGCACTGTGGTTCACAGGGAGTTCGGATCCCTGTCCCTAAGAATAGTAGCCCTAACCGGACTACAGAACTGAGTGGTCATCCGGACCATGGCTTCTAGGGTCAATGGTCTTCACCCTGTGGACCCATGTTCCTACGAAGAGTAGTCTTTGCTTTTTTTTAAAAATAATGATGCTATATTTTTATATAGCTTTACAGCACATATTTCCTAGCGGACTCTAGTGCCTTTTAAACCAGTGAAGTTAGCCATTGTCCCTTCTATTATAATCCCGTAGGCCAGGCAATATGTTTCAATGTATGAATGAATGATACATGTTATTAAAAACGAAGGCTGGTCGTCAACCACATTCGTGGTCTAGTGGTTAGGTCCCTGACTCGTAACTTAACTGTACTAATTTCGAGTCCTAGTGGTCTAATTTTTAAGTTTCATTTTTATTTTAAGTTGCAAAGGTTTGTGGTGTTATCAAGGTTATGTAATCTGTGGAATTTTACCTAATTATCAAAAACGGAAAAATGTAAAACCTCGGAATAAATAAGATTCTGCCGTCAAATTGGAAGCGTCGACCAGCAGGAGAAAGAAGGAAATAAATTATCCGCAGGAGATTTTCCTAACAACCAAAAATTATCCGATGAATGCCGAAAACAAAAACCGTAGTATTCAACCGGAGCTGAATCAAGAAATAACAAGGAAAATTGTTGAATTTTCATTTCGGAAACATACCAATGCAAATGAGTCTCGTCTAGCTTGTTTGCATGTTGACGTAAGACTAGCGTAGTAATAGACACTCGGATTACAAGTCCAAGTGATGATTTATTTCCATCCCGTGGGAAATTCATGAACATTTTGTTTTCTAGACGGGAAATTATAGTTTAGGATATGTTAGAAATCAAATGCTATAGAACTCCATTTTCCCCCAAATATATTTACCGAGATATTAAAGATGGCGTCCAAAGTGATGCCATAGCTGATCATGATGGAATAAGCACTACATCAGTAAATATTTATGGCAAGAAATATCTTACTGGATCCAATAATTCAATTTTTGACACTTTTAATGTCGTCACATACGCCAAGTTCAAAGTGGCTGCCAAAACAGATAATTTTACAAAAATCCCGACCTTAGCAAATATATAAGTAGAAAATATATAGGTATATGTTATTGGACATAATTAACAAATTTCCGATACTTTTAAACTGCTTTGACGATGTCAGCCAATATGGCAGGTAAAATGTAAAAACTTCAAAAACATCATGCTACAAATTTACAATTATTAGCCATAAACCAAAATTAATGTGTCAATGAAAGAATTAAATATGTACCTTGGATAATAACCAACTCACAATAGACATTCTGATAGAAACCAATATAGCCAAAAAGTGAAACAAAAACATTTTCGCCATATTGGCCTTTATTTGATATTTAACGTCGGGATTTTCTGTTATCAGTTGGTTATGGTCAAAATTACATTACTAATTATGACATTGACACATTTATTTTGATTTGCGGCTGACATTACCAAATTTGTATCATGCAATTTTGAAAGATTTTCAAGATTTTGGATGGCATATTACCTGACATCGTCTAAGCAGTTATTAAGTATCATTGATATGTTTATTGTATCCAATAGCATATATGGGGAATACCGTATTACAATCTAACTGCTGATAGGCTTGTGCACTTGTAAGGTATGTCATTGAGCAGCCACCTAAATGAAGCAAAATGATTGTGACGATTTCTTGAAGGCGGCGTAATAATAATTGTCAACCGCACTTGGAGCCTGTTTACAGGGATTAAGCGCTATATAAAAACTAGTTATTATTATTATTTGCAGGGTATTTCACAAATACTTTTAATTCATAAAGTTGTTGTTATCGGGCTAATTCGAGAATTATCTGATTTGGCAGCCATTTTGGAATAAAAGTATGTAACGACTTTGAAAGTGACAGATATTGATTTATTAGGTGCAGTAACACATTTCCTAACAACAAAATATTACTGATATTGTTCTGGTTACGTGATTCTAGTATTATCAACTATGGCGTTCACTGTGGACACCATCTTGGCTGAAAATTTGCCCAAAAAGTTGCGCTCTAGTTTATGTTTACATAGAGAAAACAAAATGTTCACGAATTTCCCAAGAGACACCTGTATAGTGACAATTGCAGGAACACTAATTGTCCAACTGACAATATTGTCCTTTTCATGGTCATGAAGACTATAATTTTCAGACTTATATAAGTTCACTGGACATGGACGACCACTAGTCAATACAGAACTAACCGCACTTAAAGGTCCATGGCCCGTGTGGAATATGTGCACCAGCAGGTGTATGCATTGTTTCCCGCCAAAAGGCGAAAAGCAACTTGCTGTTGTTTCAATCGGCGACTCAGACCAGCTATCCATGTGTAGAGGTCAGTGATAGCGGGCTGCCGCACCGTTGTATAGTCGCCGATTGAAACCACAGCTTCACTTTATTGTCAAAGTTAAAGGAAATTTGTATAACAATAGAACATTTGTGTGGAATATGTGCACCAGCAGATGTATGCATTATTTCCCGCCACAATGAGAAGGGCAAAAAGCTTCCTGTTGTTTCAATTGACGACTCAGACCGTTACCCATGTAGAGGTAAGTGGTTACATTTGGTCGGATTTATACCGTATACAGTTCACCGCTGCATTACGTGTCAATTTTGGGAACGCCTGGAATGCTTTGTGTACTCATAGTACAAGAATTTTTTTTAACCTAAAACAATTGCAACAGAACATTTTTTGTGTTTCATAACTTCGTAAAGTGGTTAATGTGTCCAAAGTCTAAGAAAAATCAACAATGGGGAATCAAGTAGGGGAACTAGGGGTTAAATTTTTGGTACATCAATTTTGTACTTTGGATCAAAGGTAAATCAGGTCTAATTGTTTTGAAACCGATGCCAACTATACCTCATCTTGGTTATGAAGGATTAAAATAAGGTTAGTTTTTTGCCATAACTTTCAAGGTCACCCTGGGGCTAATTTCTTTCAGAGTACTCTCTCCGATTTTGATATAAGATTTGGATCATTAAGCCCAAATTAATTGGTCGAGCTATGATTGCAAAAATATTGGGGCGAGACACATCGACCCACTATTTTTAAATTCATAGAAGACAATTCATTTTTGGTCGTAAATCTCCCATTTTACATTATCAGGTTTGGAGCCGATATTTTCACACACACTTGTACTCCTTAAAATGCTAATGACGAAACTAGCTCAAATTGTTTGATCATATCCTGTAAGAGAAAATGCAATATTTGTACTGCATTTGCATTTTTAGTATTAGATTAGATTAGTAGCATTAAAATGAACCCCATCATGATTGTACCCATTGTTAAATTTAACCTCTAATAACGTTACCAAATGGTGAAATGAGTGCAAGCAATTTGGACTATACTGCGAATTGGGACAGTTTTGAAAAGAATCGGAGCATTCTGAAATTGTTTTTACCCAGGAGACCTTGACCCTTTATTTGCCCGGTAAACTATTAAACTATACCCACAATATGGATAAAGTATCACCTTTTTAAATGTGCCCAAAAATTTGGTTTTGATTTCAGATTATACCTACTTTACATTTCCCCTGTCAAACCTTGCCTCCCTGTATCATGTTCCCCGCTACTCATACGTCTAGACTTTTGATATGCTATTTCTGTTGCAATTATTTTGAATGTCAAAACCCATTTTTTTTTAAAAAATTGTTACTTGTACAATAAGTCACACTACCCTTCGTAATCGACGGATCCAGCTCGTACATTTTTAGTTTGTCCGGTTAGTTCCGTCGAGTTTCGGGGAACCTGTAATGAACTATTGTGAGTACTGAATAAGCTATGCTACCAGTGTCGTATAGTGTGTGTTATGGGACGGACCTGCTTTGTAAGTATTAACATAATTTTACTAGACCACAAGATTCACCACCAGTAATAACAGGAAAACAGAGGTAAAGCTCCAACCCCTGCTGAAATTTTTTTTGCGGACTGGTTTCTAAGTGTACCCTAAATTTTGAGATACTGATGGCGAATCCTGGATTGAAATCCTGGTTGGTTTCAATATTAAGTATATAAAAGAATATCATAAATAGATACTTTTAGTTGATGGGACAACACCAATTGAAAAAAAAGAAAACCATGTTTCTTACTGGAACACCTGACGAAATTGCTCTGACCTCCAGGGTCCACGGTGCATCTATTGTCACTTCCATTGCGCGAAATTTTGGGGAAACTACCGCTAATTCATGATTGATCGGGTAAGCACAATGGGTCTTCAATAGCAAGCGAATGTTAGCTTTAAGGCTGAGATGTTCCTTGAGAAAAAGACTTTTTCATCTCCACCCATTTTGTACAGAACGAATGGGACTCGTATTTACCAGCTGAAACCAAAAGGGGCACTCAATTGTCGAAAACATAAATGCTTCATTGAATAGCTAATGAGGGACAGGCACACATTGAATGGGGCCCAATGAATTTCTTGGTAGCCTTTTTAAAAAATGATCAAAACGATATAACAATTTTCAGCATTGTTTTTTAAATTGGTGACTGAACGAGTAAACAACAGACATTTAAAATAGGCCCCAAACAAAAATTAGATTTCCTTTTCAACATCAAAATTTTATTGAATAATTGCAATCAAAATGTACATTTCATTCATTATCATTCTCCTTTACATTAACAGGTGTCCCCAAAAAGTTACATGAAGAAAATTAATTTTACCTCAATAAGTGCAATATCTCTTTTAAAACACAATGTCTTTCCTCTATGTGCTTATGCCTATTTTTCAGCAGTGTCCCTATCGTACTTTATTTTTTTATTTACGAGATAGGAATGCCGCCATGCGCGACTTCAAACTGGCAAACGTAATACATGAGACTTGTGAAGTAACCGGTTGTTCTGAGTTTTTATGTGCAGTCAGTTTCCTTCAATGACAAGTCGATCTAGTAGCTCTCTTTCAGCCCCTAAAAACGTAGTGCCACGGGGGGATTTAATTGCACGCTACCAAGTCAATAATGTTCTAATTTTTGAATTCGACTACTATGCGCAATGACAGTCGACTGACTATATTCCCAGCCACATGTTCAGGAGGTAGTAAGTTTTCCGGAGGCAAGACCCTTCTACCTATAGACCTATTTGTACTGAGTTTTCTCCCCATGTTGGGCATACAGGGAGCAATGCCGTGGAAAGTGTCCTCAAATACTGTTTTTGGCTGGGAATATGAATTTAGACTCCAATGTGTTGGTTGTGAAATTATGATACGCAAAATACACACAGCTTATGTCATATTAAAGGCCTACGCAAGATTTTTCCAAATATCTATTTTTTGTACTTAATTAAAATAGCCAGCCAACTAAACTAAAGACTATCACCTAAAATGAAATGCTCAATTGCCAAAATTGGGATTTGATAGTATTTTTTTTCGATTTCATCAGGGAAACATTTATGTATAGCATACATGCATAGGATATCGTGTATAACGAAAATTTCCGGATCCGGAATTTGATAAAACAAAGTCGTGATTTTTACTATGAGGACTTCGATTTGAGCCTTGCTAGTCAGCACAGTGGATTAGTGTCTGTACAACAGCTTTATGCATATGCAAAAACACACGATTGTTTGAAAATTGAGGCTCCCCCCCTGATCAGCCTTTTACTATAACTACTCTCGTCACAAACCCCAACGATGATTGCCCTTCGCAATAAAACGCAACGAATATGATCTAAAGGCTTTTATGTAAGGTCAGTTCGTCCTTTTTTGCGGCTCATTTTAGTGCAAAGAAACTTGGAGGATAACCGGCCTTCAGGGAGGCCAGTGTTTCCCGACGGAAAGTCCGAAGATGGTGTGTGGGGGTGTTTTCACCTCCCTATCCTTTAACTGTGTAACATGAAATGCCAAAATATGTACTTTTGTTTACTATGATGCTCACTGTCCGCAGAATACGACAATATTGGGTATTAATTTTCCTTTTTCCTTATTTTTTTTAAGAGTATACTCATGTGTTTGGCTTCCTTTTGGCAACCATCAATTGCCAAATAACTACCAGTTGTTGGTTGCATGAAGTGCGCAACGGTCAAAAAACCCCCTTAATTTTGGGCATTTGCTTAGAACGACTTTATATAAACTCGTCATTTATGACATATTATGACGCCATAATTGTTAAAACCTATATGTTTGTTACTTTATTTGAAACAGGACTAATATATCTGACGACACTTGCTACCACACAATATGTTTTGTCCCTTATTCGAAAATCGGGGGGTAACCACCCCCTTGGTCTTGAATGTAGGAGAACCTCCCTTGGTTGGCGAGGGTTACTTCCAGGTAAAACGAGTATATTGTAGCCACAGAGTAAATATTATTAGTCTTGTCGACTCAGATGTTTACTGCAATCCTGTTGATCATATTTTCTTCTCTCCAAATTTAAAATTAACCATAGTTGGAATCAGCACTCAAAATTAGTGAAAATAATTCAACAACATCCTGGTTGGTCCATTGCGTTTGAGATGGCTTTCCAAATTGGCCGCCTTCTCGAAACAACCAGCAACAGCATCATCACAACAAACAACAAAATAAAACCAAACAATCAAAAAAAAAAAAAAAAAAGATTGACCGTATCATAGCGATTCACGTACCCTGCCGTGCGTATTTGCTCTGTAATGTCCTTTGGCCCTTATTTCCGAGCACAATCTTTGTAAGGGTCTGAAATGCTTCATAGAATGCATGAGTCACGGAACCATACACATGTGTCCGAAAGACCATTGACCCCATCAGAGCATACCGATTTTTTGAAAGGGTCTAAGTGCTGTGGCTATATTGCATGGTCTTTTGACCAGGCAAGCATCTGTAAGGAGGAGCAGCATGTTTTGTAAAAAAAAAATATCGTTTTTATCTGTGGTGAACCCCTACATGACTTAGACCCCCATGTCTCATGTAATCACGTGATAGCGTCAAGGTGGGGGTTGTGACTAGCCTGTTCAAATCTGGTCCAATACATGTTGGAATTATAAGCTGATTAAAAATATAGGTTAGTGGTTGGAGAAGGAAAAGAGAAGCAAAGAGAAGAGAAAATGAGACGGATGAGGAGGAAAACTGAAACCCTAACACAAACACCACAACAACAACAAAGATCAAAAAAAAAAAAAAAACACTGAGTTAAATTTTATAACCTGTACCAGAGATCTGCCAGCCGTGTCCAGCGTTTGAGAGTTTTAAAAACGCAACCCAAGAAATCATATTTGTTAGCAATTGAGACCACACAATCTAAAAATATATACCACAGTCATACACTATAAATAGACTTTGAAAAAAGTAAAAAAGTAAGAATGATTTCAGCAAGTCCAACCTATGAAAGAAATTTTTTATTTAAATCTGTTTTTAAGGAAAGAAATGGGAAAGGATACAAGTCACTGGCATATAATAAGATAGAAACAAAAAGTATGCTGTGGAAATATCCTGTAAGTCAAATTTTTTTTTGTGTAGCAGTAGCACCAAGTAATTGGGTTCACCAGTCAGAAAGATAGAGAGAAGGTGGGATGGGTTAAAAATGTAAAACACGTTAGACAAGGAATTTAAACCCCCAAACATTTCGCATTACGATTGAGAATTTTCCTCGTCCATAATTGCTCACGTTATGAATATCACTGAAACAATAAGATTTCAGGTAATGGTTACAGAACCAAGCTGAGCTCTCAGCCGTCCTTAAACTTATACTCTTACCGTTAGAGGATAAAACAAAATATAAATGTGATAACAATGAATGCTTTTAGCAATTAAATATGGTTTCCTACGCCGAGAACTATTGATCTCTAATCGCTAATATTCTTTTAGACAATTCATGTTCAAAATAATCATGTACGTTGAAGTTAAACAGGTGCCTAGACCATACGATATACCCATTGATTTAATATCAATGCCAGGGATTGATTTCATTGTATCATCAACAAACAATTAACGTACACTGTAGAATATGTGTGAATATGACAGTCTTTACATATATTTAGTAAAAATTTTAACTTCTTCAGGCCCCTGTTTTGTAACAGAGTCAGTTTTTGGTGCTGATGACTGAAAAAAGCTTCAAGAAAGATATCCCATGTGGTAACATATCGATTTTGAAATTTCCAGCTCATTCTTTTCACGCATCTTCCATATGTATATGAACTGTGTCATTCGTAAATCAATCATGAAACCTAAATATAGAGTAATAAGTTCCCTTACCGCTCTCCTAAGTATTTCACTATATTTGATATCTTAGCCAGGTTATCCTTACAACCATTATTACAAAAAATCCAATATTTGCAACAGGCATAAGATTCCATCCGAGAATCTCAAACTCTGTACTATAAAATATCTTTGTATCTGTTACTAAATATACCATTATAGAGAATATAAATAACCAATAAATTAATCCAAGACAACAGTCGCTCCAAAAATCACAAACTAGTGATGACTTATTGTTTAATCCCAGTAAAGAATTTCTATACTCCACAATCAATTTCTTCTGTGATATTGCAAAGGCAAGTATTAAACAAATTATGAAATAGATTGACATTGGTTTCAGCGGTATTTCCTGTCTAACCAAACCTTGTAATAAATTAATGCTGTACATCAGAAGATAAAAAAGTAGATCATAAACTAGTACCAAAAAACAAAGCAAACATCCAATTCATAGCAATAGTAAAAATCTTATCTCGTAAATGGTTTAAACCTACCTCCAGTGGGTCTTTTAGCAAAGTATAAGCTAACCAGCACCCCGAAAGAAACAGTACCTTGTATGAAGTTTGATATAAATTTGCGAATTCGATAAAGGGATACCTTACTGCGCACCAGAGAAGCCCAAGAGAGCTTACACGGAACCACATGGAATTAAAAAGTATGAAATACTTCTTTCTTAGGAGGTATCGCTCTGAGAGGTCAAATAGAAGACATAATGCTAATATAATTGGTAGTGGGCGAATATATACAAATTTGTTAAGGTGGTACAGATACTCTTGACCCAAAGATTGGGCAAATTGTCTTAAAACACAATGCATTTCGAATCTGACTGGCGTTGTACAGTTTGAATTTGATTTTACAAGTCCAAGGTTCAACAATGAATAATATGTTTCTGTTTCGGAATACTTTCCTTTATATTCAAAGCCTTTTTCAAAAAAAGGAATTGTATGCTTGGTCTGGTTTTAGACAAAAGAACTTTAAGCATGGGGAACAAAGTAGTCAAATTATCTGCATCTTCAAGGGTTTGTTCAATTTCTGCAATGATTGTGTTTGGTCTGAACAACGCTGATTTTAGTTGATGACCAATGATTTCAAGCAAGATTGGTATGCCATGTGCCACCCGTGCAACGCTTAGAGCTTCATTTGGTGTGATGTTGGGATGTATAAATTGCAGAAGTTTTACAGAAGCACCTTGACTTAGTGGTTTCATAAGATGTGTCATTAGTGTCAGGTTTTTCCAGCCCAATTCATTTCTTGATGTTGTTAAAATGGTGATATTTTTAAAGTCGAGCATGGTCGTGACCAAAGTTTTGAAATTTATTGGATCTGTTTTTAATATTAAATCAAGGTCGTCAAGTATTAGAAGAACATTTGAAGAGGTGTGGAGTTCATGTATATTTACTAAGAAATCCTTTTGTATATGATGAAATCCAAGAGATGACATAATTGTCTTGAAAACCATCTCACTTGAGTTAATTTGGTCTAACTTTGCAAATGCTACACTATATGTGTCTAGAGTTTTAAAGTGCCTTCCCAACGCTATGGAAAAAGTTGTTTTGCCAATTGCCGAGGGACCAACTACACTCACCAAATTAGTGTTGCCATCTACTATAGATTCAGTTATCTTATCCATTTCTTGTTCTCGTCCCACAAAGAAATGTGGATGCATAACATCAGGGAAGTAAAAGTTTGATGTATTGAGAACTTTTTTAAGTTTCTCTGTGCCATTTTGCTTTGTATTATTTTCATTATTCAACAATTCATCTTTACCCATTAAAATGTGAATTATATCACTACTTAACAAGCAAATGATTATGATTGGTACGACTGCGAGGAGTCGTGCAAAGAAAACACATAACCCTTGACAAAGCCATCCTCTTAGCCTTTCACGTTTATCCCCTGTATCGGCAATGAAGTCAGCTCGTTTCACTTCGTTATCGGCAATGAAGGGGCGAACACTGTGATCTATGATATACAAAAAAGAAACAAATTAAAACGACAATTGCATACATTCCCTTATATCGGTATGAACTACAATAGGCTATTCCAGACGAATTCCTTAGACCCTATAAGGGCGGCAGTCCAGACGGTTTATTTATACGAAACTTGGTAGACGTTTCATATAGAAGTCCCATTGATGGAAATGAGGTATTACAATTGATTCCTTCATGCGCTGTATGACGTTGTGCAGTATTGCTTGACGGAATGAATGCCAATACCTCATTTGCATCAATGGGAATTCTATATGAAACGTCTACCCGAAACTTGAGCACCAAAGCTGCTGATAGCTTGGGCTGAAAGGGTGTTCAACCCGCATCAGTAAAATACACTGCTGCCGGGTCTGCGCCGTGGCTTTCCCGAGATATCCAAGATGGCGTCCACAGTGATCCCCATAGTTGATAATAGTCGAATCAGCACTATGTCAGTAATTATTTTTGTTTAAGAAATGTGTTACTGGACCCAATAAATAATTTTCTTTCACTCTCAAACTCGTTACATACGTCAATTTCAAAATGGCTACCAAAGCAGATAATTATAGAATTAGCCCGATAACAGCAACTTTATTTATTAAAAGCATACAATAAGCATGTTTATGATACTTTATAACTGCTCAGATGATGCATGGTACAAATTTAGTAATATCAGCCGCAAATCAACATAAATTTGTCAAACTGATAATTATAAATTTTAACTTTGACGATAACCAACTGATACAAGAAAATCCTAAGTTCTAAACAAGCGTCAAATATCAAATAAAATCCAATATGGCGAAAAAATGTATTTTGTTTTCACTTTTTGGCCATATTAGTTTCTATATGGATGTTGGCCCACTTCTGAAAAAAAAAACAGAATGCCTGTTGTGAGTTGGTTATTGTCCAACGTACATTTCTAATTCTTTCATTGGCCATTAAATTTGATTTATGGCTCATAATTGTAAATTTGTATCATGGTGTTTTTTAAGATTCTTACAATTTTGGCTGCCATATTTGCTAACATCATCAAAGCAGTTTAAAAGTATCGGAAATATGTTAATTGTGTCCAAAAACATAATCCTCTATATTTCGTATATATTTTCAACCTATATATTTGCTAAGATAGGGTTTTTTCTAAAATTACCTGTCTTGGTAGCCATTTGGAACTTGAAGTATGTGACGACTTTATAAATGCAAGAAATTGAATTATTGGGCCCAGTAAGATATTAAATATTTACTGATGTAGTGCTGCTTCCATCATTTCTCGGGAAAGCCACGGCGCATACCCGGTGTAAAGAAAATGAGTGTCTCCCATGAGAGAGTGTCCTAGCTACCATAGCAACATGTACGGAATAAACCGTGACCTTGTATGACGAGGCCATTTGGGTACAGTGCTGAAACAAATGATGCATGCAGCACTCGATGGAGAACACAATAGACAGATGGGTGGTAGGACCAAAGAGGTTCTATATAGATAGAGAGGCAAAACGTTACGTAATCTTTAGAAATTCATCGTCTTGCATGTTTTGCCGACCACAAAGAAAACATAGAGTACCAACAATAGAAAGCAATGGCT
>JAMKCH010008058.1:0-30417 GCA_023653785.1 Ophioderma brevispina
TGTGCAGCAGATCGCATGCCTGTTGCCGAGGCTGGTCTTCTCCTGAATCTGCAAGTAACTGATGCAAGTGTGACTTGAACTGTAATATCATTTGCAATTAAATTGTAGACATGTTTGGAAAGTGTATACTTTCATAGAAATAACCTCTTCCATTTTAAGTGTGTTACATAGACCATTTTAGTACGCAAGATGTTGCTATTTTGATAGCTGGGGAATGCCGCCATTGCTATGTTGTGAGCTTGTTCCTTTTGTGTGGGGAGCATCGGGTATTCAGACAGTGCTGGCATATGGTTTACAATGGAAATATACCTGAACAAATGACTACCCCTAAAAAAGGCTCAAGACCACAACAAAGCACACAAGGTAATATTGTTTTAGTGGACTATTGTGGTAATGATAGTACAGAACCTAAAATTATTTTGTGGTAGTTTGTGTATGTGATTTATCATGGACATATAAAGTGTGGTACAATCACGTACATCCCGCACCAACCCGACGCCATGTAGCCTATAACACCAAGGTTCCGGCCGAACCTTCTCTGGCAGCCCTGTAAAGTGTGGCCTATGGTGCAGCTTTTGTGTTATTACTGTGGATATGTAGTATAAGATGAGTTACTCCAATTTGGTATAGTTATGGACATATCTAACTATAAAAATACACAACAATAACACAATCAACTTTTGTGGTAGTTGTGGTCTATGGAAGTGCAGGTATGAGGAAAGTTGTGGTAATTGTTGATCTGTGGTACATCTCACAAGTACAGCTGCAGTGTTTAGAAGATAACAAAGACCCTTTTTGAAAAAATTTTACGCCCCAGGGCATTTATAGACAACGGTATTTTAGATTCCTATAATTCAATTTATTACAGCTTTTAATGGTTTTTGCATGATAATGTTACCGTACTAGTTCAAATAGAAAGATATCAGTAAAGACTTAAAGGTGCCCTCCCCAATTACAACATAATTTTCTGTATTTCAAGAGGAAAGGCAATCACCAACATACCTTTAAAATTTTATTTGATCTGACATACCAACTTTAAAAGGAGCAGTCATGTGTGTATTACAATAGCCATAGGTTACTGTACAGAATATTTCCAGAAAAACGTAAAAAAGTCGTATTAATATCCCTAATGATGGGATAAAGATCAGCCACACATGATATGTTGAAAAACTGGCATCCTACACATACGGACTGCACACTATCGCATTCTCCCTACTGCTTTTCAGCCGGGGGATAAAAATTGGTATACATTTCACAAAAAGAGAAATTGGTTATAAGTAGAAATAAGATTCATTTTTGTTTTCTTTTTGAATGAAAGAAACTGAACAAAAATTTGTTATTTTGCATTGTAATTTGTAAAACATCAATTTTGTCATTTTCATTGTTAAGTCCATGCATTCACTTTGGCAGTCAGAATGTCTTCCTCGCCGAAAGCAGCTAGCAGCAACTTGCACTTTTGACAAGAAGATGCATTCACATATTGGTTTTGGCCATTACATACTTCATGTGTTTCTAATGTTTCATTGGTCAAATGTAAGGTTCATGCACCTTTTTTTTTCTTGTTCAACCAAGACCATGCAGTAAGAACAAACTGAAATTTGTGCATCTATGACAGAATCTTAAGAAAAAATATACATTTAAAACTTTGGTGTTTTCGATTATGTTCAATTGACTACACAGAGTAGTAGTATAAAACCAAAGTTTTAGATCCGGTTTTGTCCCGCTAACGGGGTGGCCGGATCACCTCACACTCAGCAATTGCTGTGTGAGATTTATTGGAGGAAAAAGAGAAAATTGGACCGAATGCCCTTCCTGACGCCAAGCCACATTTTTTCGTCGTTTGGCTACCTTTGGTCAACCATGCCCACCATACAAGCACATGTGCTGGATGGCCCCAAAGCTCGCCAGAGCGATGCCCTTGTAGGTATATCTTTTTCATTCACCATGTAACCATCAACCCTCCTCATCAGATTTCCTTAAAAAATCGATGGGGGTGACGGTTTAGCAGCCTACCCTTGGCCCTGGGACAGGTCGTACTGATAGCCTGGATACCAGTAGCATGCCTCAAGAAACCTGACCTTTCCTATCTAACAGAAGTCTATATAATAAAATAGGTGAAAGAACTTCAACTAAACTCTAGAATTGCAATTGCTATAAAAATGTACACACTCACCATCGGAATATACCACATTTGTCTAATGGTTGTTTTAGTTAAGAAATTTAGTGATTCACTAAATAAAGCTGTAGCAATCTCATCACCCACCTTTGCTCCCATAAGCGTCTCAACGTACTTGATTCCATGATCCGTTCCACATCTCACATCTTGATTTTTAGAATTGCCCCAATCTAACATTGCACATTGCACTCTCAAGTCGTCCCAGCTTCTTCAATCATCCCGACCCTTCTTGATCTCCTCCTTCAACAGACGCACATCTTCACTTTCGTAAGGTGGTCCTTGGTGGGTCATCATGACGTTGTCTGATCGTAGTGATCTCCCCCGCGCCCTCCTGTGTCATGCGCTAGTAAAGCTAGGAAGTCATTAGCCTCACTATCGTTGCAGTTGAAGGATATTGTGTGGATGGGAATTGGTTCTGATCTGTATACTTGGGCCAGGATGGTCTTTGGAGGCTAAAGGAAAAAATTCAAAGAAAAAAAGTTTGTCGTCTTTCCTATTCAGCAGTCCACATTTAGGTTATTCACAATATTTAAGGGAACAAGTATCTCATTCTTCTCTGTTGAGTGCAAGGCCCAAATTATCTTAGAGAATAGTACCTACTCAACGACAAATTCAAGAATTTTCCTTCTAAAATTAAATTGACAACTTTTTACACCAAACTTTTTTTTCAGGGAATCATTTTACTTGTCCCCCCTGAGCCTGAGAGACCAATAGAACTGAACTATGTGATAAGTGTTGTAAAGCTATTTTGGGGGATTTGTAAAGGTTCTATTCTATCATATAATTTTGGAACAATCCATCCGTGCATTGCCTTGTCAAATTTCTGAGCATGCACGTTCAACACTAATGCCTATAAAACCTAAACGCAAGCTTAGTTCAAACCCCCCAAGTTTAACTACAACAATAACTGAGAAAAGTCACACCGGTCAGTTCCAACACTGTCTGGCTTGTAGATTTCCTGTTCGTTTTTGAGCCACCAGTGAAGTCATATGGTAGTAATGAATTGCCACACTCAGTGGGTGTATTGAGTCCATCCCACAATGCACCATTTTTGGGCAATTTCACCTCAACGTCATGTATCCCACAATAATCCTATTCTTAACACAATGAAAACCCTGACTATTACACTCATTTTTAGCCCACAAAGTGCTACTACTTTTGGGAATTTTTATCATAATCATGAAATTTTTTTGGAATTACACTTCTTACACTTCCCTAAGTAGTGCATATTTTAGTATAACAAAAACAAAAGAAAAAAACTTACAATATAGGCATAATGCAGATTAATTATGGGATTGGTTCGAACACCCTTTGGGGCATCCTAAACTAAAGGCAACATGCTCTATTACGGCTGATCAACCTGAGAATGCTTAAATGCTGTGCATTGACGCGTATGCAAGCTGCACTTGACCTAGTACAATGCATCCGTTAAAATGTGTTAGTGCGATTGGCCAATTCAGCAAGGTCAATTGAACTTTTTTTGCATGCGACGCCATCTCAAATACTCACTGTGATCGTGGGCATGACGACGTGTCTCAGATTTGATTTTCGCAATATATAATCTATAACAAATTTCAATCTCTTGCACAAGGACAAGGACATGATCACGTAGGCCCTGGTATTCAAATAAATAACACAAAGCTGTAGCCAGGGCAGTGTCCGAACGGACTCAGTGTCTCATTCTGTCATGCCAAGTCAAATAATGTACAGCCCAAATATCATAAAAAAATTTGTCTGATCCCATCACAATTTTTTTTTTATTTGATTTTAAAACTCTAACTTTCACTAAAACCACTACTTAGCTTTTGCTTAGAACTAACTACACACCAAATTCGTTACAAGCCATCTATTACACCACTTATCAGGCCTGCCATCCAGTCAGCAAGTACCAGCCTGTGTGTTGAATCAGACGAGCCTCTTGAGTCTGCCAAGGTTTTAGTGTTGATCCACTGACACCAAGACTCCTCACCCACTGCCAAGCACTCTGCAGGTTGGCTTCCGTCACCTCCATCATCCTGCACGCCAGCTGTTGGCTCGGCTTCCGAACCTGACTAGGTTGAATCTCGTGTGTCTAAGCTGCTCCTGTATGGGAAGACACGTTAAAGAAACTGTGCGATGAATGAACGCTCTTAAGACTGAATGCTTTCTTAACAGCAGTCACAAGCATGCATTGAATAACATGGATCACATGGGTATATGTCAGGTCAGGTTTCCGTTGAGGCGCCTGCACCCTATGGTTATCCTGGTAACCAGTACGCAGGCTTCGAATTGCAAAATTTTAGAATTACATGCACCGGGGCATGTAACTTCAAAAATTTACATGAACAATGTAAAGTACATGCCAAAGGCTAATGTAAATAGGATTAATGTTACTGCTAACTTTTATTCAGAACAGATTCTGGTTACGTTTAGACTATTGACCAGGGCTCAAATGTTATCATTTCAGATTCAATTTCATGACTTTCTATGAAAATAGTAAAAGTTGCATAGTTTAGGGAATTCACAAAGTTTATGTGCAATGCAAGATACAAAGGTACCTGCACAAGATGAAAGCTACATTGGACATGTGCAGTGTGCACCTGGGTAATCGAAGCCTGCCAGTACTACCTGTCCCGGGGCCGGTTGTAGCTGCTAAACCGTCACCCCCATCGGGTTCTAAGGAAATCTGATTTGGAGGGTAGGTGGTTACCTTGGTAGACTATAAAAGATTACCTACATGAGGTCGGCTATCTTCTGGAGGGCTAATGGTGGCCATCCAGCACACTGAATTCAGGAGGGCATCCAGTCAATAATCTTTTGCTCCAATAAAACCTCATGCCGTAGAATTGCTGTGAATGTGAGGTGAATCCGCCACCCCATTAGCAGGGTCAAAAAAATGGATTTAAAACTTGGGTTTACATACATACCGTACTTGAATCTTCTGACTAAGTACATGTATAACACTCCTAAAGCATAATTTAAAACTGGCTTTTATGAAACAATTACTGATTAAGTAACTCAAAAAGAAAACTTTTGCCAGCTCAGATTGCGTTGCGTACATCGAGAAATGGTCTTGTAAACCATAGATTGCTAGATCGTTGCTTTCTCTATAATTGAATAGTTTTTATTTATCTATTTCCTCTGATGGCCATGTTGAAGCAGGTTTAACTCAATGAACAGTCCTACTAATTAGTCACAATGGAATGATAACGAATAATAAGCAGCCTGGTAAGAATGGAGTAGGGTGACGAGGGAAGAGCTAAAACTATTTGGAAGCTACATTTAATTGGTTATTGAAATGAATATTATGATGTAATTAGCAATCAGATAAGGGAAGTAGTAGTCATGGTGGTAAAGATTGGCCAATCTATCAACATGATTATTGTAAATAAGGGAGCAGCTGCTACACATTGCCACTGCAGAAGGTAAGTTTTGATAACAATGAGATCTGACCAAAAATTGCCAATATCCTCTAAACCAAAGATACACCACAACAAACTCTGCACAATAATACTTACCTGCATATAAGTCGGTAAGATTGTCTTTGACCAACCTAGCTGATTCTCATAGAGTTCGAGACATCAATGAGAATGTAGACTTGATCTTCTATTATAGTACAAAGAGTTCACGACTACCTTGCTGTAACCAGTCAATCCTAAGTATAAGAGAAAGATGCCAGATTTGTCCTGATGTTAGAGGAACAAAAATAGCTAAGTGGGCAAACAAAAGTGATTTGACCCAAATATTATCAATGAAGTCCTAATAAAAATGGTTTACTAGACACTTATTATTAATTGCTACAAATTGCTTGACATGACTTTGGGGGAATATTGTAAACAACTTCATACAATTGTAATATCCGATTTGATGCCGATGTGCAATAATCTAAGCAATAGTTAAATTTTGAATACATTGTTAGTTTTTTTTATCTAACTTTATCAAGTTTCACAGGAGCACATAATGTTCCAAAACTATCTGTCTCCCAGTGTTACCATGTTTAAGTATGTTTTGTTAACAAACCTCGACATCACAGTCTGAGTGGTGGTGGCGTGGTGTAAAACAGATCAGTCAATGTTGGCCATGACATTCCATAGCCTTTATCACAAACAGTTCCTTTTATTTTGCAATTGATGGCAAATTGAAAAAAACATGAAGAAAACAACACAGTCAGCAATGCAAGAAGAGCAAGCAGTGACAAATATATCATATATACTCACCTTCTTGGAAGTCATCAAGTGCCGATGACCAGTTCTTCTCAGATTCCCCTATGTACGTCAGCTGCTGACATGGACATGTTTGTGGACCCATTCTTTCCATTGCACATGGCAGAATTTATCACGTATTTGGCATTCACTAGTTTGTTCCCATTGACTCCTAGAAAAAGAAACAGTTTGAAAGCCACCAAAAAAAAAGCTATAACTTGTCCTAAACTTGCAACATAACTTGACTTGAGCTACTACCATGGCTCTATTGCAAATGCAGCGTTATATGAACTCGACTTGCGACTGAAGAATCTCAAAACATTATTCACTTCTTCTTGCCACAGGGTTGCAGGCATTTCATTGTATACACCAAGAATGTCTAGAAATACATATCAATATCTTCAATCAAAGATGACAATGATAACAACAACTGGTCCCCAAGCAAAATTATGTGAATAACTTCCAAATTTTTCTTCCACTGATACCACTACCCGCCTCAAGAAGGTCCAAGCTGATGGAGCCACTGCAACATCAGGAGTCACCCCAATACCAACACGCTCATATTACCTGCCACAATAGTTTAAAAGACCGCTAATGTCGGACCAGGATTTGGCCGGTACAGTTTAAAATTATACAGCGACTCAGTTTCGGGGTCCACATATAAGTCTTTTTCTATTAACAGCCAATTTGTCTGCTGTCACCAGATCTTGATATGCCATGTCTGTACCGAGGCATGAAGCCACAAGTCCCTGTTGGACTTCCAATACAAATCGTATGGGGCAAAACCAGGTAAAGCAAGACTTGTATAAGGCTGTATCAATGGACGCGGAGTGGTATCAGCAAATTGACTGACATGGACAATAACGAATACCACAGCTGATTCACAGAATTTCCTACTCTAGAAGGTGATTTAGATAATCAGGAGCAGTATTCAAGGGGCAATGCCATCTGGTCCCATGGAATTGCCGAAGCATCCACTGAGCATACCATTGACTTACTTGTCATTACAACAATTAACAGTGAACTGCATCTACTTATCACCACAGATGATCTGACAGGTCCCGTAGACTTGGTCCTAAAGGCAAACTTAACTTGAACCAATGATAACAGCCAATAGCAAGCTGAACTAGCATTGTGAAGTTCACAATGTACTAACCCATGAAGTGTAAGAGGCTAAGATATGTAGAGAATGTCCTTAGATCTGTAACATCCATGTTACAGATCTAAGAATGCTTAAATCACCCATGTCAGCTCAGTTCAGTCAGGCCTTTTTAGAGCCTGCTTTTGGTATCCTGGTAACCAGTCCTACCTGTCCTAGGGCCGGGTTGTCGGCAGTTAAACCGACACCCCCATCACGTTTCTAAGAAAATCCAATGAGAGGTAGCTGTTACCTTGTAGAACTAAAAGATCTACCTACAAAGCATCAGCTCTGAGAAGGCTAATGGAGCCATCCACATATTGGGCAGCAGAATGCGCAATCAATTATCTTTTGCTCCAATAAATCCTCACACACACAGCAGTATTGCTAATGGAGGTGAGCCGTCCACCCCCCGTTAAGCGGGATCAAACTGTATTTAAAAACTTTGGTTTTAACAACAACTAATGATCACAAAAAATCTCACCAAAAGAAAGAATGACTCTACTTAGGCGGCAGCCACATACTCTGTAAAATCTGTGTGAAGTAGGATGGAGCACTGATATCTTACCAATGCTGATAGGCTCTGATAGAACTATAGTGTATTTTCCCAAGACCGATCTTCCAACCATGTGACCAGGCCTTTCCATTTAGCATGAGAGGATGCTACTTACCAAGGAAATATCATAGAAAGTATTGGATTGAAAAAAGGCCACCACAAAAATATCCGTTAACCCTATGCCAGTTGTACGCTGATATTAACATCCATGTTACAAGTCATCTGTCCTGATAACATTGCTCATCCCACTGCTGATCTTCATGAAAACGTAAATAAAAAATAACTTGTGGCCTCTGCAATGATGTTAACTACCACACTCCATTGATTTTCAAAGATTATAGCTTTGTTAATTCATTCACTTGCCGATTTCACATGTCCCGAATTCAAAGCCTTTTCATTTCACTAATACGCCAATATTCGATTCGTTCTTTTTTTAAATTGAACATTCAAAATAGCTGATTCAGTATTCAAACAGTATTCAGAATTGGTCGTTTGTAAAAGGTTTGCAGAGTCACTATACTTACTTACAGGACAGTAAAACTGTTCAATTATAATGACCGAAGGTTGGACAAAGTGATATCTTTGACAACTTGGCAATTATACCAAAAGACAGTACATCTTTACTTTTGATCACATCGGTCCATCCAAGCACCAAAGATCGCTCTTCAGAAACGTACTTTATAGTAAATTTCCTCATTGCAATTTTGGACAGTTTTATAACGCTTGCTGACTTACCTAGCATTTTATTATATACATTCTGCGAGTGAATCAAAAATGGCCGCATTAGTCTTCAAAAACAAGAATGATCACAAATTTTGATTTAATCAGGTCCTGACCTTGTCAGTTCATGTTTCCTTTGAGGCCTGCTACTGGTACCTGTAACTCATGTACTACGTGTCCCAGGCCGAGTTTTGTCGGTGGCTAAACCGTTACCCCCATCGGTTTCTTAAGGAAATCGATGAGGAGGGTAGCGTTACCCTAGTAAAAATGAAAAAGAAGATTACCTCACAAGAGCGTCAGCTCTGGACAGCTAATGGCGGCCATCCAGCCATGCTGCCTTGCATGGTTGCCCAAGGCTAGGCCACCTCTGAAAACTGTGGATTGATGTCAGGAAGGCATCTGGTCAATTATCTTTTGCTCAATAATCCTCACACAGCAGTTGGGCTGATTGAGGTGTATCCGGCCACCCAGTCCGCAGGTACAAAACCGGATTTAAACTTGTTCACAAAACTCAGGGTGAAAAAATTTTATTATTTACAAGTGCAAACTTCCAATCTTACAGCATCATGAAGGCCATCTCTTGGTTGCCCTCTACAATCCACCACGCCATCAACAAGTGTCTGAAGAGCATGTAGCTATACATCATAAAGGTCTAGCTTGCGTGCTTTCAGACCTTCTCTTGACAACACAGCCTTTAGATGCTCATATACTGCTCAACTTTCTTCTCTTGTGGTTCTGGGGTTGACAAGGATTCTGATGATTCAATAGGTTTCCTGTATTAAAAGGGGGAAATATAAATATTATAATTGCAAGTTAAAAACTTCAAGATCCCCCTGGCGGGAGCAAAATGGCAATGGAGGAAATTTGCATATTAATTAGCTCATTAACATATACCTAATTTGTATATTGTACGCGCCAAACTGTAATAAGTCTAGAACTCTTCAACCTTTCCTTCCACCATTACATTATACCTCTTATGGAACTCTATATTGCATTTGCAATGTGACAAATTTAAATGAATGCCCCTTTAATTAGCTTATTTGCATACCTAACCTGCATATATCATGCACTTACAATCCGAAAAAAGATGCATGTCATGATGGGCTTAATGAACGAAGGAATTTTGTGATTCGATGTCCCGTAGTCAAAGATACAGTACAAATCAATCCCACCTAACCAAAACCTAACCAAAATATAACATACAGAAGGAATCTGCTTCTCGCATAATCCCACCATGCCCTTTTAGACAGGGGATACAAGCAAATTCTTTGCTAATTTATTTGTAATTGATGATAATATTAACACCCAGAAAAAAAGGGACACCCGCGCTGAGAACTGGTAAAGCCTAACTTCTATGTATCGCAAAGAAGAATTTGTAATTAGGATAATATAGTATCTGATATATTCATGGCTTATGAAAAGGTCCTTCCAAAATTACATAGCCAGGAAATAGTGCTATGTATGTGACTATGCTGATTATGCCTCAATCCATATAGTTGTTCCGTGGTCAGTTAGAGGTCATTTTCATGAGGTTGCACTATTACACAATGGACATCAAACATGCATTTCCAGTTCCACCGTTAAATTACAATAAGGGATCCCAATGTGTAATTACAAACTTGCTTCTTTTATGACAAATACACACTTTCGAGCATTACCATTCACAGATATAGTTTACTAGATCAAATGTCCTAACCATATGCAACCCAATTAGACTGGTGGAGGAGTTAGGAAGATTTGCAGAAGTATGGAATGAGAGGAACAGACAATACATACATTTTCCTTAAAACATCATCGTTTGGCTGCGAGTACCATCTTCTTCTAATTGCTGACGTCCGGGGCTAAGGTTGGTAATTTGGTCTAGTTGCATCATATTTTCCACTATCCTCAAGCAGGATATGTGCACATATGATAGAAATGAAGTACGTGCCTCACCTTGTATCTTTTTACCATATGGTGGTATATAAAGAACGTAAGTTTCGCTGGTGCATCAGCTGGCATGCGGAGGGTAATCATACTTAAAAACAATCACACATTTTCCTTACATTACATAATTGAGGCAAGTGTCCCAACTATAGTCCTGGTGTCTCTCCCTCTGCTGTGCCTGGATATCATACATTTATCCCGCATCAGGACATGCGTCTTTGTGCGCAGCGCTTGAACCCGCCGTCGCTTCAAGTCACTGAGCGCGATATTACTCTTGCGACCAAACAAATCTCACGCTGATGTCACTGCACAAGAAGGTAGAACACGGACTATAAGTATGACATTATTGTAGATGAAATGATTCTGAGGATTTCCTAGTGACAGTGGAATAAATGTAAAGTGCTTTCAAATTGAGAGGGTGAAAGGCACTAAAAAAAATCTACCTACTCGCTGATTTTAAAACATAAGCACTAATTTTGGGGATTAAAGGTGGCATGAGCGATGTAACATATCAGTGTCGAAATCGAAAGCACTGCTTTTTGCCCTAATGTAAAGCTTTCCATAAAAAATACCCCTCTGAATGGGATTCATCTGAGAAATGTTCTTTGAACAAAAATGTTGAAATTTCTAATTTCATATAGATCAAATACAAATTCAGCCTATGTTTTTTTATATTGAAATATCCCAAAGCAAAATCACCTTTCTTCTCTCTTTTAAGGCATTTCTGTAGCCCAATAGAAGGTAAGAAATCTATTGAGTTTGTCTAATCTAAATGAAATTACTATTATGACACAATATTTGGTGCCTCCAAAATCTCTTGTTTGCACCTTTAACAACTATTTTTCTATCTTGCTGTTAGAACCATAGATCAGTCCTAACCGTTCGGGAATAAGAGTGCCAAATTAGTATTCAATTATTTTTTTAAGTCTATTTTTAATCACTATTGCTATGCAGAATAATCACACTCAAAGACATGTCCGCTATACATGTACAGACAATTACAGGATTTCATTCTATCTGTTGCAAACATGTTCAATGTGCATTGAAGCCCCACCCCCCCCCCCCCCCCATTAAATAACATTCAAACAAACAGTGACCAAACATTTTTCATCACTTCTAACTTACTTTGTTCTGTTTTACCATCTGATGGGGCTTCTTTGACTAGCTGCTGTATGTCTACCAGTATTTCCGTCCTCTTCCAGCTCTGACCACATGCTTGACTACCTCGGCTCTTGACCGCGCACCAGTAGGGACGCCACCTTGCAAGATCTTGTTGTCCATGTGAGCGCTTGTTTCCACTCCACATCAGATTCTAGTTTTGTTAATGCAAATGCGTGGAATCTGAAAGAAATACTAACAATTGTAGTAGCGCTATCTAACCCAGTCAGATCAATGCAGAGAATTAATACATACAAGTAGATCCAGAAAATGGCAGCCAAGCTTTCAATATAGCAACTCAGCCAAATGAATCAAAATATATTACAGAAATACACACTGCAAAAAATCACTAACTGATTGGGGCACTTTTATGTGGTCGGTCCATTGGTGTTCCAAAGACTATATACACTCATCTCAGTCCTTTATAATTGTTTTTAAGATTTTACATATGACTCGAAACTGTTCTGTGTATAGTATTATCAAATCACAATACAAGAGTGTGTGGTGTGTGCGTGAGAGTGTGGTGTGTATGTGTGGTGTGTGTACAAAGTGATGTTGTTGGGTTATTTGTATGTAGAAATGATACGTTGTGGGGTTGTTCTGATTTGACGTTGTGGGGTTATTTATCTTGACGTTGTGGGGTTATTCATCAGAGTTACTATGTTACTTTTCTGTCCCCTATAACAAATAAAAACTGTAGATCTAGTATTGAGGTTTATTCCGTAAAAGAGTAGAAAGAGATTTTTCTAGTTTAGTAAATTTATTGGCCTGCGGCGTCAATCGAGAGGGCTAAGAAACATGAGTAGTTTAGTAAAGAAATTTAAAAAAAACTGAAAACTTTCTTTTAAAAAAGATAAAATATCTAAAAAGTGTCTTTAAGAAAAAAAAATGTTACAAAATAGTAATGAAATTTGTTACTATATAGTAATGAAAGAGTGTTTTTAAAGAAAATAAGTAGAAAAAAGTGACTTTTTTAAGAGACTTTTTAGTAGAAACCCCACAATGTCAGCTTTTGTAAGTCTATGTGTGTGTGCACATGCATATGCATGCATGCTTTGAAGCAGTCTCCTCACCTTCCACCTGTGACCTGAGCAACCTCCTTGAGGAACTTGATGGTGGTAGGAAAGAATCACACTCTTGTTGAAAGCTCCAACATTGAACTGGTAGAGGTCCTCCTTTAATTTTGGTAAGTAGTAACTCTGTGGAGGTGTTTGGTTGAACTCCCTTCTGAGAAAAAGAAGACTGCCTCATCGAAAAACAGAACATTATATTGGCTTGTTAGTTCATTCAAACCTTTGTAGATTTGAAAGTACTTTTTACAAATACCGAATACAAAGGACACTAGATCTATCATCTTTGGGGAAAAACGTGTTTTGGAAAAAGCAAAAAAAAGTGTCCGCATCCTCCTTTTTGAAAAAGTTCGGATGAGAAACTAATCATTTATTTTACTTGGTCTTATATATATGACACAATTTGTTGCTAACCTGTGTTTGCAGTGAATTGCAAAATTCATTACCCAGGTATGTAGTGAGAATGTGTCTCACCTTTACGATCATCAAATGCTTTCATGAGGCCTTCACAAGCACTAGTGATAGTAGTCGCAGCTTACAGTATCAAGCTTGAGAGCCAATCAATTGCATTGTTGAGGCTGTCGTGACTCACAGGTACAGCGCCATCGGGTGAGAAGACTACAATGTCCTCAGCCGCCCTACAAAAAGAATTCAGCAATCAAACGAATGAGCTAAATACAAGTATACATTTTAAGATATGATGACGCAATTTTTAGAGTACTGGGCATATGCATATGCTGTGAAATTACACAGATCCCTACAGTAACCTATAATACAAGTAGATAATTAATGTGTTGGGACAGAACGAAACACAAGCGTCCGTGGACGGCATGAGAGGAGAAAATCGCACCTAATTTTGTGATGCGTGAACTTAACAAATATGCACCCAAGTTATTGGCTTACACAAAGTGTGTGTATCTCCTGTCCAAGTAATTTGTAATCCCACTGGGCGATTTTGACCCAAAAGCTAAAGGAAAAAAGAGAGAGACGGTTGATGCCGTCAGCTCAATTAAGAACCTTTAATTTGACCATATTAAAAATTTGAGTACATGGAACTGGTTGGGAAACGTATTTTGGATGATCTTATGCCTTGGTACAATCATGTGCTTATTTTAACAAAAAATTTAATTCAGCGAACATTTTTTAAAACATCTTACACAGATATCTATGGAAGATTGGGCAGTAGCAGGTGCTAGAAACATGCCACAATCATGACCTTTGTAGCCTATATGGCAAAGATTCTCTCCATGGATTGTCTACTTTTTACAGGGCTTACTGGTCTTGCATACACTCTTATTCAGGTGTCAAATTGTGTTACCACTGCTGTAAATTCTTAACAAGAGACATTTTCAGGGTCAAACAAACCGGGCTCGCTTGTGAAATTTCTATAACCCACAGTGCGTACCCTTCATGGTAATCAGTCACTGGTCTTTCCTGTATCGTCCATTCCCATTTGTTCAACCCAGTTATTATGATAGAAGCTAGGATTAGAGTTAGAGTTTAACTGGTTGGAGTTAGGGTAAGGGTTGAGTTTAGGGTTGTTTAAGGCTGGTGGTATTAGCTGGTGGGAAATTGATAAATGGAAATGAGTGAAGAAATATCAATAAAACTTTCTGGGGATCCATAACCTATTTCCTGATGTCATTTTTTTTCATGTTTTTATGTTCATTGTTGGTAAAAGTTACATGCATTTCATGATCCTAGTACTATCATTTTGTTTAGGTTCATTAGATATCATAAAGAAAAGGTAACTGCCAAAATTTCAGTTAATTGTGATGATGCATTTTGCTGTTACGAGCAAATTTTTGTTTTTACCGTGTCCCATAGCCATTGGTTTTTAATTTTCATCCATTTACAGACGGAAAATACAAGTTCGCTATTTTCTTACAGAGTCAACTGAATGTGCATGTAAGATTAGGCACACACACCATACTTAAACCAAGGATTCAGATGATATAAAAATCTCAACTTCTTGAAGATAAGTTGGTAGGAGGAGACTATGGATCACAAAAATGTCTTTTTAAATATGAGTTTACATTGTCATGTTAGGTTTTCTTCAGATCAGGTCTGGTTTTCTTTGAGGGCCTGCAACTGGTATCCTGGTAACCAGTACTACCTGTCCTAGGGCCAGATTGTCAGTGGCTAAACCATCACCCCCATTGGGTTTCTAAGGAAATCTGGTAAGGAGGGTAGCTGGTTACCCTGGTAGAACTAAAAAGAAGATCTACCTACAAGGGCATTGGCTTTGGAGAGCCAACGGTGGCCATCCAGCACATTGAAATCAGGAAGGGCATCCGGTCAATTACCTTTTACTCCAATAAATCCTCACACAGCGGTATTGCTGTGAATGTGAGGTGAATCCGGCCACCCCTGTTGGCAGGGACAAAACCGGATTTAAAACTTTGGTTTTACTTCTACTACTAGTAGTTTACCTGATGAGGTTAAACTTGGCAACCTGTGACACCTGTTCTTCTAGGACCCTGCGATTGCATTGCGACAATGTTCAAATTGCACACAGGGCGTTGGTTTTGATGTCCAGGACAATGGTTATGCTGCTCCTCTATGACACCAAAGAAGCCGCTGCCTCGCTGGTCAACTAACCATTCTATGCGTTTGTAGAGAGAGATGGCCTGC
Organism: Ophioderma brevispina; assembly: GCA_023653785.1. Classification (NCBI taxonomy): domain Eukaryota; kingdom Metazoa; phylum Echinodermata; class Ophiuroidea; order Amphilepidida; family Ophiodermatidae; genus Ophioderma; species Ophioderma brevispina. The sequence goes on from JAMKCH010008058.1 coordinate 15,560, forward strand.
AGGAGCGTTCTCTATTTGTTGGATCTTCTCTTTGGCTGACTTGAAGCTGTGAAGAAAACACAGTAGTATTGGGGGCATAAAGAAAGTTGACAAATAACTCATCAGGGGGTAGCTGGCCATCCTGATGTTTCAAAATTCAAACAACAGGGGGTTAAGCAATAATGTGTAAAAATTATGGTTTTAACCTATATGATGTAATCGTGTAATGATTCACCCTCCCGATGACTTTCGCCCCTTCCCATGATTTACCCTTCCCTGGCGCGCCGCCCCTGTAACTCATTACTTGTTGATTAGATCTTTCATTTCAATTTACTTGTTTTGATGTCATTTTAAAGTTTCCAGCAATATGCCAGAGTGCAATTTGGATCAGGGTTAGATGCTTGTTTTCTGATTTAAGTGGCAGCTACTATGTGATGTGATCAGCAAAATTAGTCGGAATTCGCAAATATTGATTTTGAGATATAGCCAAACAAAGGAGAAAATGTCTTTTGTTTCCTATTGTTTTTGGCCACCAATCATCTGATCATATCTTTGGAAGTAATTTGTCAATTTCATGGGGATTTCAGCAAAATTTAGCTTTTTAAATGCTTACAAAGCATATGAAATTAAAAATTGAAGCTGTACCGACTTCACACTCATTTTGCTTGATCGAATCACATATTCCTCTACTTGATAGGATAGGTAGTACTTGCATACACTCCCCACCAAATTTTTTTTGGAACAAACTTGTGGTTTATGGTACAAGCAATACTGCATATTGCAATGCCCTATCAATTCCTGTGCTATATTGTTGATTTAAAAACCATTAAAACCATTTTTTTTGCTCTCTTCAGAAAAAAATGAATTTTAAGGCTGAAATTTCAGGATGACAATGAGAATAATGTGGCCTTTCATCTGATATTAAAATTGATACTACTTCCGGGTAATTTGGAGGTTCACAAAGGACGATTGGAACAAGCACCTTCACTTAGGCTAAAGGTACACAGTCAAGAGGTGACAGTTTTTAGGTCTGATTTAGATTGATTCTTTGCAGTCTCACAGAAGTGGAGTAAATGATACATGAAGCTCTTTACAGGGAATTATGTTTTAGGAGATGTTATTTCTGAAGCTAGCAAATCAGCACTAGCCAAAAATGTTATCTATCTGCCCATATCATTACCCTTAAAATTTTTCAAAAGTTATGTACCAATTTAAGCTCATTGCATATTATCATGCCGCTTTGATGATGAAATTTACGTCACTACGCTATCATGTCAGAATCGCGGCATGACACTATGTAATCACCTTAATGGTAATGACAAATGTAATCTTTTCAAATTATCTCGTTTCTATGTGAGATGCCTCATTTGAGGTGATCGTTCACTTTTACACCAACACTGTCACTGAGAGATGACAAATAGAGTGATCACTGCTGGTAATAAACATAGCCTCCCTGTACATACTTGGTTTCCTAGGAGATAAATGAACACTTTCACACTTTTTGTAGCCGAGACCAAATTGCTCTAAGGTTTTGTTTTACCAAAATTCAGTCGTACACCTTAGTGTTGATTTTCAAAGCTGGCAATTATGGAAGTGATGGGGTTTAATATATTTTGGGTTGCAAAATATCAGTTCTTGTGAATTTTCTAACTTCTTGTTAACCAGAAATGGCAAGATAAAAAAGAAATTAAAAATGAGTAAAAACATTATTTGCTGTAGTGGAAAAAACCTGTTTCATGTAAAAATTTGTTACCCACGCTAAAATTGAACAAACAAAGTAAAGAAATGTATTAAGATGGCCGTTTCAGTCAAAATTGTCAATGACAGCTCTTCAGTGACGTTACCTTTACACCTATTAACATTTTCAAATGGGCTTAATTAAGGGCATAGCTCATGTGCATTTGGAAGGCACTCAGACTATAATTAGGGGGGTCCGGCCTGAACTAAGGAGTGACATCATAGCTTTACGCAGTCTTAAACGTGTGAACCGCAGTAAGCTACAGCTGTAATCATGCGGTGCAAAGCGACATTGGCAATAGCATGCAAATAGCTGCGCGAAAGCTATGACATCACTACTTAGTTCAGGCTGGTCAAATTATAGTGCTTTGATGAAGAAGCCTATGTGAAAATGGACACAAACATTTAAGGTTGTAACCAAATTCAAGCTGAAAATTGAATAATGAAACGGGTTTTCAGCATCAAACAAACTACATTGACATTAAAGCCAGTTCCATGCCTTTCTGATATCTTGTGAATAGTCCTTCAATAGCGGGAACACACAGGCTTCTTGAGGGCTCGGTCAAATCAATTTAGGACAAACAAATGATTACCATAAATATATTAAATAAAGTAATTCAATGTAAGTAAGGGGGTGTTAAGGCAGGAACCTCAATCAAATGGCCAGTTTTTAGTGTTTTTAATGTTAATAGCATTAACATGTTTCTTTCTGTATATTTTAACAGATATCAATAGATATTCATTTTTCATCATTTTTGTTCATTTACTTTTACTATGTTAATACACATTTTTGACCAAAAACCTCACATGGGCTAAACTGCAAAACGTCGGGTATTTGCAATTCGCAATATGGTCTGTGCCTATTCGCGCATGCAAGCAAAAGTTGGAACTAATAAGTTGCATCAGGAATGCCTTGAATCATCAATTTGATGACGTATACCCATGGTGGTACTTGTATCCATTGTAAAATGGCTGCCCACCATGATTTGCTTTCGCAAACTGAATGAGATGTTAATTTCACAATTTACATGGGTGCAGAAGCAGTGTGAAGAATAAGAGATTAAAACACTTGTGTTTTGGAATAAGGACTCATTTTGTAGCAAGAATGGGAACAAGATTTGGACAAAATGGCGATTTTATCTGTGTTCCACTTCGGCGATAATTTGTGAATTTTTGGTTACCAGTACTCGAAATCCGTATCAGCACAGGTTAAGAATGAAATGCATCGTATAGAGTACAATGTATATCAAAATCTAGGGTCGTTTCTTTTTAGTTTTTAATTTTTTGGTTAAAAATCGGGATTTATGTGTAACTTGGCGTTGCTCCAAATTGACGCACATGGATTTTTACCTTTTTTGGCAAGTAATATGAAAAATAGTCACAATTTGAAAAAATGGGAAATACCTACCCTAGAACCATGACTCTGGAATACAAAAACGAACAAGGCACATAAGAGTTGATATGAGATCAATATAACTCTGCATGAGTTTTGAATTTTTTTTTTTTTTTTTTTTAAGTGAAGCGTCACCTTTGGAAATAAATCAAAGGGTGAAGCCTGGACTAACAAATTTGCAGATATAGTGATACCGTGACTTTGTTTTTTGTAAAGCAAGTGAAGTAGTGGTGAAATCCTGACGTGAAAAATAATTGGCCCAGGTGAAGAAAGGTGATGACGTGAGGAGGGTGGGTCCACGTTTCAAATTGACGCCTGCATAGGGTAGTTTCTTTTTAGTTTTTAATTTTTTTGTTAAAAATCGGGATTTATGTGTAACTTGGCGTTGCTCCAAATTGACGCACATGGATTTTTACCTTTTTTGGCAAGTAATATGAAAAATAGTCACAATTTGAAAAAATGGGAAATACCTACCCTAGAACCATGACTCTGGAATACAAAAACGAACAAGGCACATAAGAGTTGATATGAGATCAATATAACTCTGCATGAGTTTTGAAAAAAAATCATGTGTTTGCAATTTTCTTGTTATAAAAGGTAGGTACTGCTAAAACTCAATTTTTAAGTATTCAGAAACAAAACCTTATACAGAAGTAGTTAAATTACTTAACAGACAGATGAACAAATACATACACAAACAGATCAACATATCAATTGACTTAACTCTGCAAATTGCATCTAATGAGTTGAAATAAATAATCATTTTTTTTACAGTCACTATCAGTCACTTTCTTCATAATGTAAACAAATAACACCCTCAATTTTTGTCAAGTTGATTTTTTTGCATTATACTGTAAAGTTACATGCATTTGACTAGATAAGCCTGGGGTTCTCAATAGGCGGCCCGTGGGCCAAATCCAGCCCGCCAACCATTGATTTTTGGCCCTCGACTTGCTCTAAAATATAAAGGGAAACATAAGAAATTCTGGTGTATTTGGCCCCAAGTAGGGAACTTTCAGGTATGTTTGGCATTCTCTGGCCCCTCAGTTAATATAATTGAGAACCCTTGAGATAAGCTAAGAACATAGTTGTTAAACATGCTTCATTTTTATTGCAAAAAAAAGTCAGGATCTCACATTTATGATATCATGATAAAGCCAAAAATGACAGTTTTAAGTTAACTTTAACAAGCTTTAATGTCCGTTTTTGCAAAGAACGGTAATATTATTTGCTAACATGATGCAACACTAGCAATTAAGAGACACACATTGAATTAAAAAAAAAAAGACTGACTGGCTTTACCCCCCCCCCCCCCCCCCCCCCCCCACCCCCGTGCAAGACTGGTTAACTTGTTTGGTCACTCATACATGTAAGGTTATATGACATAATTAGCCAAAGAGAGGGACATAGTGAGAAAATTATAGATGAAACAGGAAATAGAAGGTTATTTTGATGGTTTCTCAAAACATGATATCAGTGATAACATCATGTAATGAGCAATCAGGAGTACTGTAAGAAAGGTGGTGAACAAATGGGTGATGACCTATTTAAAGTTTTCACTGATTAGAATGGATTGACTCACAAAATTCTTAATGTACAGTTTTACGCCGATAGTTCAATCCTGTTGTGATGTGAAAGCTAAAAACGTGATTTGTTAATCCCCATAGAGTATGTGTAGACTATTGATCAATCAAATGGAGCACCTTTCACCATAACATCCACAACCAAATATCCTTTAGCCTAAGATTTCACAGGGTATATGAGAAAAATGGTATTCTTCTGATACAAACATTTTGACCACTTATAGTAAAATCCTGGGGTTCTGGGACCAGGCTATAGCGATTGGGACATGGACTTTAACATGAATTTGCTCACAATATTTCAAATTATCAGATAAAACAGTCAGTAAGTCACGGCGGTAGGTTGTTAATTGATCACAATGTGAAATTAACCGTGAAAATTGCATGTAACATCATAAAATCATGAATTATACAGGATCAGCTTTCAGAAGAGATTACACACAGATGACCAAGGTTGGATATCAATACAGTAATCAATTTGTTCTTTATCTGACTCCAAGGGCAGGGTATTGACACCAATAAACAGAGGCGAGTAACATAGACTTCTTTTTCCATTTTGAAAACCTTCCCCGTCAATATTAAGTTATTCATCAAGCATTCATGCAGGTGTTCAGGTGTTGAAACAATTTTTCCCACAAATCATTTTTTGATGCCTGATCATATGAACGTTGCATGTCTAATTAAAGGTACTATGCAGTGATTTGCTTTATAAGAAAAAATCGAACAAATTATACAAATTCAGAATTGGCCTGTCTGTAATAAGTACGGATGTCATAACAACTGCAATGATAGAACAGAAGCAAGGCCTGAAATAAGCAGGGACTGGGGGAATTGACCCCTCTAAAAGGCAAATTGACCCCTGGTTCTGAAACAAAACTCTGTACATAGACCAGGGTCAAAAAATGATTATAAAAACCCAAAAATTGCTCCGATCTGAAATCCTTATTTCAAGCCCAAAACAATAGAACAAATGAGCACAAATCGGAAATTTTAGTCACAACTCCCGTACAGACAATTACTACAAAACACGTAACGGGATGGATGCGTATCTTGGAACCCTGCCGTTTCTTCCTTACTGTCAAATATTCAGTTGGAAAGTAACTTATGAACATTCTACTAATTTATCCCCTCACTTTAAGTTATTTATGCACATTTCAAATGTTTTGACTCTTGCGGATGAATCCCTGATAGTGTCGTTAATTTTAAATCCAAATTGCAAATCACCCCCCAAATCATTCCCCCTGAGTTAAAAGGAATTTTAAAATTACATGCTTTTATGTGGGTTCACGATAATTGTTTTCAAATTACAAATTTTTCTGAGGACCAAAAATCATAAAAATTGCTGTGCTATTTTTACTTCCACTATTTTTTATGTCTATGGATTTTACTTAACAGTTACTGCTTTTGGTAGCAACACATGCATGTAGTGCCACTTTTTCCAAAAAAGTCATTTGGGAAAAAGGGTGTGTGTGTGTTGTTGCCAAAATGTTTTTGCTTGTGTGGTGTTCAGCATCTGGAGGTTAATGGGGAAAAGGGGGTCATCTTCAGTTTACCCCAAAATATAATGTGTTAATTTCAGTACCAAAATAATTTTGGGGGGATTTCTATTTGGTTAAATTGGAAAAATTCATGGTAAAGGACACACTCACCATAGGTAAATATAATGGATAATTGTACACTTTATTCCTTATTTGTGCATGTGTGTGTGTTTATGTGTGTTCTACAGAAGTTTTATTAGTAGACTGTAGTAAAACCACACTTTTAATCCGGTTTTGTCCCTGATGAAGGGGTGGCCAGATTAACCTCAAATTCACAACAATATGCTGTGTGAAGATTTATGGATTTATGGTTTTGTTTTTTCTGTTTTCAATAATGTTTATATATTATTTGTTGGTATGTATCCAAATAAAAAAAATACGGCAAGAAACTTGTGTAATCCCCCTGGCAAGAGGCAGTATGGAAACATGACCTCAGTGACCTTGACCTTGGTAAAGACCTTTGAACATTATTCACATATGAGCCCCTATTGCATCTTAACTCAAGTCTGGTTTAAATCAGGCTTCAACTTTTCGAGGAAGACCTTGCAAATGAAAACCTACCTTGGTTATAAAAGCTAACAAAACCAAACTTGCACACACACACACACAACATACGGACATTCGCACCCTCGCAGTATCCCCCGCTGCTTTTCAAGCCAGGGGGATAAAAATGGTAAAAACGAAGGGTTATCTACATACTTATAAGCTCTTACGTTAACATAAAAATAAATCATTCAAGTTCAACTGTTCAATATATGGAGACTAATTTACAGACAGCATATAATGCAATGCTAATGGTAGTTTACAGTTGCCATGACAACACGTCTGATCCCTCCATGTTGAACTTTTGATATCCTCAGTCTCGTCGTGTTAGGTACAGCAGCAGCAGGGCCAAGTCAATAATAACCTAATCATTGGATTTGTTACTTACCATATTTTACTGTTTACTGTCAATGCAAAAGGTACACAGACAGCGTTTGAAGTTAAAGGTGCACAGAGATTTCTATATACCAGGTGTCCCCAACAAAATTGAAATCCGCATGATTTTTGCACGTATATAAAACTGTCCCAATCATCTGCCCATCTGAAAGGATTAAACTGAGAATCGTTTCTTTGAAATTTGAAATTTAAATTTGTATTGTTAAATCACCTTTTATTGAATTTGGCATAAACCACTAACAAACACTAACACAACATACACAAAGACAGTGGAATATTAAGTGTCCATCCAGCAATTGGGGGGGGGGGGGAATCAGGCAGGTTCTGCCGAGGGGGGGGGGGGGGGGGGTGTTTAAAGAATCAATCGTCATAATTCCCTTTAAAACATCTGTCATCATCTATATATGAATTTTGTGATAATAAATATCAGGCTTCTTTAAGTCAAACTTATTAGTATGGTACCCATCCTGTTAGAATGCTTTCAATATCTAAATGGTTACTCTTAAAAACTAATTAAAAATACTGCAAGTAAACTTGCATCATCCTCCTTGCAAGAGGCAATCTGGAACAATACCTCAGATACCTTTGACCTTGGTCCAGATCTTTGACAATCATCCACATATGAACGAACGCCCCCAACCCTCTTGCACATTAACACCAAACTCAACGTACATTTTTTGAAGGAGACACATAAAAAAGAAAACGTAACCAAAACCTAAGATAAACTAAACTGGAACACACCCACATACATGACAGGCATCCACATACAACAGGCTCAGATGACCTTTGACCTTGGTCTATGACCTTTGACATCCCATATGAAGGAACCATACTGCACCTTAACTCCAGTCTGGTTTAAAATCAGATTAAACTTTTCGCATGACACCTAACAAAACATCCACACCACACACATAACGGACTGTGCACTATCGCAAAATCCCCCCCTACTGCTTTTCAAGGCAAGGGGATAAAAATGAAGATAAAATTAGCTCATTCATAAATCTATCTAACTCTAATTCACTAGTCTCTCATGTTTTGTAGTCCACATATAACACGGAAATCAATTAGGAACTCGTTATCATCCAAGTCAACGAGTCAAAGAGCAATTTCACTCTAATGATAATAATTTTCAGAGTGAAAAATTTAAAATTCCCCTTGGGTCATTACGAGTTTTCACCTATCCCAAAACGAAAAATTCTGAAAAGGGGCCCTTTCTCTGCTGAGAGTGAAATTGGATTTTAAAGAGAGAATTCACTCTTTATTGGGGAGGGGGGGTTGGATTCCTGCTCAATATATAAGCGGTTACTCCAAAGATAATAAAATTGAAGGTCAATTAGCTAATTAATCAGTCAAATAATATCTAATTTGCATTGCTCAATGGCAATCCATCACAGATGTTCCCTTTGGGCACATACACAAACACAGACAGATGAGGACTCGATATCTAATTTAGGAATCTAATATGGCAAATTTTAATATCATGTTTTGTGCATACATGACTTCTGTTCACGGCTTTTAAATGATGTGGTATGATTTACCCTTATTTTTTTTCTTCTTACTACACTGCTTCCATCCCAGCATGATAGACTTTCTGTCATTCTTAATTGTCCTGCTATGAATGTCTAGCGATCTAATACGAGTATAAGCCATATGATCCATGTTTAATACACAGGTGCATACAACTTTGACCTGTTTATTCCAAATCACTACTCACTGAATGCACAATGTGCGTTAACTGTTATTGTAGGTCTCATATCTTATTTGAGAAAACACAATATCCATTACTGAAATTAGAGAAATACAAAACTTCTGCAAATCTCACAACAGTAGATTGGATTCTCAAAAGTCTTTGTTTGTTTTTGTTTTTTTTTTTTTTACTGGGTATGTCAAGATATATTATAAGGAGATGAAGGTGTTCAAATTTGTGACATGGCTTTATGCTACCAAATTGGAAAAACAATGATTACATACAAAATAACGCTCTGTGTAAACAATAAACACTTTGACTTTATCTCATTTTGAGAAAAAGGATATTTCTTTTTTTGTAGCAGAAACCATGGCCACCAGTGGTTAACCATGCACTGGTCCCCTTAAAGATGATTCATCATGATTGGGGTATGTGCCACGTGCAGATAAGTTACTTGTTAAAGTGCCTGTCCCTTCTCCTCTTAGCAAATTTCCCTAGTAATATATAAAAATGCATGCTAAAAAACAATGCGATGATACTTTGAATCTAAGATTATAACTATCAGTATGTTCCCACTTCAGACCCAATGGTTAGGGGTCAGGGACATCAGTCTGGCACACAGAAGGTCCCCAGGTCAAATCTTTTTTTTTTTTTTTGCCAGGACGTGCATGCGGATTCTCTGGGAATAAAATCAAATTCATAATGATGATGATAAACTCTAATCAATTTGTGTCTAATTTGGACAATCGTGATTGTTGAAAAAAATCATAAATGCATCCTTTTATCCATCATCATTTCCAATCTTTTAGGTGTGTGTTAAATGCATGTTTATTAGCGTTCTTCCCAATGGAAACATTCATATGTTAATATTTGTTGCAGGACACATGCAATTTCAAAAAGGAAATGGAGGTTGAATCACAGAGGAGTCCATATTGGTGGTTTTGCATGGCAAAAAGTACAGTGTCCGCATTTTAGTTACTAATACTAGCGTCTTCCATTTGATAAAATAGGTCCTGCAGGTTACTGATTTATTGGGCCATAATTAAAAATATTAGTGAATCACTTTAATGAACTTTCAGGGAAGGTGGAGTAAAATAGGTCATGCAGGTTACTTAATTTCTGGGGCCATAACTTTAAAAATTAGTGAATCTACTTAATGAAATTTTAGGGACATTAGCTAACATCCTGCCTTACCTTATAACAGAACATAACAAAGAACAAGTAGTCAAGTGCTTTGGTTCAAAACTTTATGGACATCTGGAACCAAGTGTGGTTGTTTTTTTTTTTGTGCAAGGGTGGACAACATTGTACAAAACAAACAAAACTGGCATATGTGATATACAGTATTAAACACCCAAAACAGAGTCACTGTGCCCCTCAAATGTGGCTTATTTGCCATATGTTTGCCACTCAGGGCCCTATATGAGACCACGTACATAGTATTCTGAAAAAATTTAGAAAAAACAAAAAACAACCTGAATCTAATCTACCATCACTATGTTTAATCCATTTTGAAGCTAATATTGAGCAAGACTTAGTCTGTGACCTTCTCAAGCCCGAGGTACCTCAGCATTCGTGGTGTATCATAGCCTTACATCTGGCTCCCAGTTCTGGGCGGTGGTTTTGGTTTTAGTTTGATCACTGATTTTGTTTTTTTTTCGGACATCTTCAAGTCCAGTTTCTCAGTTCCATTGCGGGTGTTCCTCAGTGTAACAAGCGTCGTTAGGGTTATTGTTGTGGTACTTGTCTTTGGTCTTGAAGGAGCCAAATCGAATTTGGGATCAGGAAGAAAGGTGTGGTGAAAAAGTTGAACATTTTGTTTAGGGTTGGTCAGGTTGGTTATGATCTTGAATTTATATTTTTAATACATTACACAAGCATGCTACTGACATTTAAAGACACTCTCAATGATTTATCCGAAAGAGTCAAATATTTAAATTGTAGGATAGCTGAAAAGTGAAGGATAACCCTTGTAGAATTCTTTTTAGAGTTACTTTTCCGAAATGAAGAGACTTGACAGAAAAGGATGAAAACGGCAACTGTTCAAAAGATACGAAAACTCCATTCCATTACGTTTTGTAGTAAGTGGGACAATAATGACCTAAATGATCAATTTTAATCTATTAGGTTGCTTCTGGTCCTACATTGTTAGGATACCTATACTGTGTTACAGACATGCAAAAATTTGATTTTTTTCAATTTTCCGATTTAGCAAATCACTGATATGCTTTTAACCTAAAAAAACTTCTTACAAACAAAATTGCACAGCTGGTAAGCTCAGACTCACTATAAATGCATGCCACTCAGCATTTACCCCTTTAATTCTTTTCCCAGGCCAAAAAGCATTAATGAGCCATAAGCAATGTAGGCAACTGGGTTCGGAGAGGTGCTTGCCCAGAAGGAATACATGGGCCCTCACATTCTAAACAATTCTGCCACATGATTTTCCAGTGGAAGCATTCACTTTCCCTGAAAGATAGCCAGGTACCCAGTGTGGGATACAGAGGTCATCGAGCGTTGTAGCCAGTGGCACTAAATTTAAATTTTAGGTTAGAGTAAGGGGTTTAGTTTTCGTTATGTTTGTGTTCTGATAGGATGTACCCACGCAGCACACATCAACACTCCGGTTTTGCATTTCCGATCGGTTGACTGCAATGGTGGAAACACATCAATTCTTGTGTTTCTGCAACTCCTAAGGAGGTTGGAACATTTTGCTAGCATTGGGTATTCTGCCTGTTGTGTGAACGCCAACAGTGGCCAATTATCGGCATGGGGCACTGTTTCACAGGATTATGATTGCCGAAAGTGCTCAAATGGTTAGGGCTAACAGACAAAATATAATTACAAAATTCCAGGTGTACATGTAAAACAATTCACCAATTACATCTGACAAAAAAGATACCACTTAGACTGTCACCGCCAGAATGTATATGCTATGCGCCCATCATAATACTCCTCTAAATAACATCTTGCTAGTCTGATTCCTTTAATACGCACCTCTCACTTGTAAAACTGATATTTACTGAATAAGCATACAGCACCAACTTCAACCACTAACGATGACCGAGGGGTTTGATTATAGCCAACAGCTGTGCAACATGACAACAATCAGAGAAGATTTCAAGGTTTCAAATGGCTTCATTTCCACTGGAGTAGTAAACATGAGACCTATCATTCATAGCACAGGCCAAACCATGCTTTTAATCTGAACAGTCAATTAAACTAACACTTACAATTCAAAGTACAAGTTCTAAACCAATATTTACTGGAGTTACAGATATGTGGCAGAAATGTTGATCCTTCCTTGACCCCAGGCAACATATAGCTGGGTTTCATGCTGTTTTCTATAGTGCAAAAACCAAACTCAGCATGTTTGATTCCTCAAACATCCTTTGATCATGTTTGGCAACATGTTGAATTTATATCCTTCAAATGATCACATTTTAAGAACTAAATCTGATTGAAACCTAATTTGGCAGGAACTTCATCCTTTTTCCCTCTAGATAATTTTCACACTCTTGGTATTTCCAAGAGTGAAAATCAAAACTGAAGAACTTCACCCATTTTGGGAATGTTTACCAATTCCCTTCTACTTATTTTTACTTTAAACATATATCACACGTTTCAAGATTTTACTTTAAGCTATTTTGTGATAGTTTTAAAACTAACACATTGACACTGTTTAGGTACAAGTCACTTAGTATATATTTTGAGATCAACTGTCACTAATGAGGATTGCAATAACTCTGGCTGTAATGAGAGATGTTGTCAGAATAGATTTTCTTACCTTGTGTTTGGCTACGAAAAGTCTTAAAAGAGAGACAAAAGAGCGATTTTTGATTTTGCTTATATTTCATATCAAAAAGGCTGTAATTTCATATTTGCTCCTATATACGAATAGAAATTTCACAACAGTTTTTGTCACCAAAGAAATATTTCTCGCTTAATCTTTCGATAGGGATCTTTTGATGGAAGGTTTTACATCAATGGCAAAAAGCAGTACTTTTCAATTTTTAGGGGCACCTGATCATGTGAAATCTCTCATTGCAACCTTTAAAGGTAACTTGTCCGATTTATGTCTAATGAGTTCTCTACTTGATACGACAGCCTGGCACTTGCACCCACTCCATCAAGTACTGTGTGGGGAAACAAACTTGCAGTTTTTGATGGTAGAAGCACTATAATGCCACACGCAAAGCCCATTTATTATTGTACTAATATTTATGGTTACCATTAAAACCGTGGTTTTTTTGCTTATATCTTTGTAATGTACTGGATTTGAAGGACGTACAATGAAAACTCAAGCCTTTCATCTGATATCAAATCGTACAACTTCCGGGTAAAATCGGGGGAGTGGGGTCCCAAAGAAAGCGTAACATGCAACCTTTAAGATGTTGATGATTTAAACACTCACAAATAAGCTCTGTTGGTAAGTACTTATTATCTAGTTTGAGATCAACTGTAAAGGATTGGAATAAAAGGCTGCAAAACTCTTAGTTACTTTTCACACCACTGATGCACAAACTCCAAAACATCCAAAGATTTTTTGAAAAACTCCCGTTCTTTGGAAATCTCTCCTTTTTCCAATGTCGTATAACAATTGCATCATCTTTGGTGCCCAAAAGGACCCCCAAAACTAATATACATACAAATTTCTATCCGGCGATCCCTGGTTATGTCATACCCTTACGCCACCAGCGATCCTATCATGCTCGTCCTCTTCCCGCAACCCCCATAGCTCACACTCGGCCGACAACCAGTGGGGCTGGGTGGGAAGGGATCGACCTTGGAAAAGAAGATTTCCAAATAACGGAGTTAAGAAAAACATACTTAGTTGATTTGAATCTCATCTAGGGTTTCCTTCCAATGTCGATAATAACAAATTACAAACATTGACATTGAAAAACCCTTCCTTATTCCCGACTAGCACCGACCATTTGCCGGAGGGTAGTTTTCGCCGTTCAGAGACTTCACACGATTCGAATAGAAACTCAAATGTCAGAACGAACCCGAGGGCTACCCTTCAAAAAGGGCTGCCGCAGATACGCGCCTGCCTTGGACACAGGCTGCATGGATACTAAAGGCTAGACAAGGGAGCCCCCCCCCGCCTTCGCCCCCCAGTCCACCAAAAGTGAATTCCATTCCGGTTAAAGTACCGGGAATCGACTTACCCTGAACTACTCATGCTCACGCTGTTCGAGGACAGCATGAGTGAAACCACGTCCTTGGGACTCATATCCTTCATTTAGGTTGGGATGAAGGAGTTGTGAGAGTGCCAGCAATGGTATATGATCTGTTCTAGGCGGAGCCTCGATGAAAGGCGGCAGAACTTGCCACAGCCCTGGAGCTGTGGCACATTTGCCATCGTCCCTGATGAGGCCAGAAGGGGCCACAAGTAATTAACGTGGCAGTCGACCCTTCCTCCTACCATGTCACCACTCGTGGGATGATTGGGATCGGGCAAAGCTGTTTGACCCCCTGGCAAATTGTCTCTTTTTTTTTGAGCAATTTTAAACAACAGCGCAATTTTGACAATGATTTAAGTGGGGACATTAAGAGCTGTTACGCCCTCCGCAAAAATCAGAAAAATCTATTGTGGGAATCTTGCCATATGACCGCAAAGGTCATATTGGTATGTTATAAGCACCCTCTATATGCCTCGTTCCCATATAAAGATGTGTAAAACTAGATTTTCAATCAAAAATCATGATTTGCCCGCAATGAAATTTCATTCATCAAATTCACACAGAAAATAGTTAGTGGCATAACTCCTCGAAATCAGTTTGTCAAAAGTGTGTCGTACGTTGATAATTTTTGTATTTAAAATTCTCATTTTTTGGTCATAATCCATGAGACTTTTCAACAGCTGTGCCGGGGAAAGGCTAACATTCACCCCGACCGTCCTGAGAAGATCATCTACACCCATGCTCCGGGATCGCGCCCCAGGGAGCAGTACTTCCAGCGGAAGCAAACAGATCTCTCAAACGGGCGATCGAAAACACCCG